>PVLA01006461.1:0-123284 GCA_004027455.1 Hydrochoerus hydrochaeris | reverse complement strand
ACCTATGATAATAAGACCAAATTAGTGATCAAAACAACATAAGAAATCTGAAGAAAATAATATCATCAACATGAAAACCATAGTAGAATTAATGAGAAATTTCGAGAGTTATTGGATATAAAATCAATGTGAAAATATTTAGAGCTTGACTAAGTTATAAATATCCATTCATCAGGAAACTTCAATGGAAGTAAAAAACAAAAGCACAGACCTTTGAAATCACATTCTGAAAATATAAACCAAGAGTTCCCAATCACAAAGCACATACACAGTCTAATAATTTTAAATACTTAAAAACTTTAAGCGAATTTGACTTTTGTGAGACACAATGTTCATATAATTCATCATAAAGCTCCTTTCTCTGTCTACATTTCATTGATTTTTAGTAAACTCACAAACTTGTATAACCGTTATCTCAATGTAATGCCAGAGTATTTTCCTTACAATCAAAAAAAGGCTGCCTATCCGTTACCAGTCATTTCCCACTGCTCTGTTACCCTAGTTCCAGGTAACCACTAAACTATGTTCTGTCCTTAAGAAGTGGTGTTCTGGACACCTGATTCAAATAGAATCATGAAACATGTAGCCTTTCGTGCCTGGCTTCTTTCATTATGAGTCTTGTTTTGGCAAAGAAGAAAAAAAAATGAACTATTTTACTTTGCTGGAGAAAATGTAAAATGGCGCAGGCATTTGTAAAACAAAGTCAGCAGCTCCTCCAAAAGTAAAATACAGTCATATGATGTCACATTTTTGCCTTTTTATTTATTTATGCCAATTAACTACCAATTTTTCTTTATGTCTCTATTAACAGGTCTCTCTGTTCTTTATCTGCAGTTATCCTATCATTGGATAAAATGAAGGGTATCACAGCATTTACATACTAGTACTCTGAAATCAAAAGTGGTTGAAGTTTCAATTTTTACCAATGTACTGTAGCTGATGTTGACTTTTGTAAAATGCATATTCATTTTTTTTTCTTTTTTTTAGTGAGGACTGTCTGGTTTACATGTATAATTTTCTACCATAGTGCCTAAAAAATAACAAAACTTTATTCACCCTCAGATATTTTTAAATTTCAATTTTCTGTCCTACACTATCAGAAGTTCTAAACACAATTATCAAGGGGATAAAATCCCAGAAAAAGTCCTTGATGTCATGCAATATTCATTTTGCTGGAGAAAAAAAAATGAAGTGTATGTTTTTAAATTACATTGACTTTTACTCTATTAGATATAAATTACTATACCACATGCTGCAGTATACTGCCTGCACATGTAGCTAGATCATAAGTAACAAAGTTCATAAAGAAAATTAAAACCTTGAAGCAGTAGAGACAATAGTGATGATTGAATTACTTAGGCAACATTACAAAGTAGTCATGAATGAAATCTTTCTTTTTGAAAATGGCTTCTGCGGAGAACAGAGTGAATTGACAGTTTGCACATACAGTGTTGGAGAGGAATACAAAAAAGGTTCAGGTTCCCTGATGGCCTTAGGCACATGGGAGGCAGTATGCTGTAAGCTAATTGATGTTGGTGGAAGATTAAGCAAAATGAGATAAGAGAGAAAGAATCCATCAAAGCAGTAGCCTACAGAGCAGGGCAGGGAACATGAGAATATAATTCATCCAATCAAGTTAAGAATTCTGTTTAAAATGGAGGAGGTGAAACACCATTTTACTTTATTAAAATCTGATGATTTTACCACTAATAAACTATGGTCAGGAAAAACCACGGTCCTAGGGAAATCAGAGAAATGAGGGATGTAGTTCCAAGATCAGAACTGGAAGTGTGGAAGACTTCTTTACATTAAAAAGGATGTAGGTGTGCTCGCTTCGGCAGCACATACACTAAAAAGAATGTAGGTGGTGTGGAAAAGAATGCTTTGTATGCACTCAGGAAAATATATATATATATATATATATATATATATATATATTAGTAAAAAAAAGGAAATAAAGTCCATGAAGTACATGTATACAGTCATTCGGAAGTTTTTAAAATTTCTTTTTGTTAAAAATACATATTTCCCACCCCACTCTCTCCATCCAATGACTTTCTTGATGTATACTACTTTTTAACATTTACTTCAAGTGATTGTTGGATTAAGGCATTTTGAAAAATCAATTAATAATGAATAATCCCACTCAAAAGTAAATTCCTTTTCTAATAATTTGACACTTACATTTTTAAACATTCATTTGAAATATATTTGCCCTAACACAGATTCTAGCATCCTCCTTGATGTTTTTATTTTCATACTGCCTTTAATTATTTTACCTGACATCATATTCCCCAGTTTCTAGTGGACTTTAAAGTTCTTACACGTTGCGATGCATTTCATTTCTTCCTGCTTTATGCTATGCATATTATATTGCATGTATTAGGTATTTGCTAAACGCTTACTGGCTTGAATCAATTTGAGGATGCAGCTCTAGTTTATTGGCAGTGGTCGAGCATGAGCTTTTGGAAACCCAAAAAGTCTCAGCTTCAAGAGTAATTTATGTAGATAGCTGTGTTCTGGATTACTTAACAAATCTACAATTAAAAGAGAGATGCCCAGATTCTCCTCACAGAGTGCTCTGATAGGTGTAGCAGATGTCTGTACCACACTGTTCTAGTGGAGAGACACTTTGCTGCCAATACCTGTTTCCTTATTATTTATCTCAAAGTAATCGAAATGCAGCATTTCTACTTCTCTTTCTGTAGAGATGTCCAAATAGTGAAAGAACAATTGCAATGCTCTCATCTTCTCCTAGAGGTGTAATTTAAATTCCAAGATACTCAGAATGAGAAATTAGAATGCCTTTTGCTTCATTTATAAAACCTGACAGCTTAATTCCAAACTCTCTGGACATTTAATTAATGAGAAGTGAATCAACCTTTCAACATTAAAAAGAAAATCTATAATTTGGCCTCTTCAAGTGAGCGGAGTGAAATGTCAAATTATTTTAGGCCCATAGACAGGATTTTTCATAACTTCCCTGATGTAAATGTTTCATAATAATGTCAAACTTCTGCTCTATTAACTCAGCTTGTAACTGATCCAGTACAAATTGCCTGACACTAAATTGTATTGATGTCTCATCACAGAGATAAACTATGCTGTTAAAAGTGGGCCATGCCCCAGCCACAGCAGCAAAAGTAAGGCATTTGTGAAATGGTGCGCCACGCCCAGAATTGCCTGCTTGGAGCAGGAGTTCGAGGTACACTCATTTAACCTTGAGTAACAGGAGAAAAAGAATCTAAATTGTAACTGACAGTCCGGTTTTGTATGGTAACTCTCTATTTGCTGAAGCTTCTCTTTTCACTCAAGACTTCAAATCATACAGTATGCTTAATCAAGGCCCTGGAAGCCACACATTCTGTACGATTTAATGCCGGCCAGGACAGGTAGTGAAAACTTGGCCCAGTGCACTTTCCCCAAGTTACTGCACTTATGTTACTTTCCAGAGAAATGAAAAGATGACTAATTGCTACAAATAATTTGATAATAGTTTACATTATAATACTGTGAGCATGCATCTAAAATTATAGACTTTTGTACATGCTACAAAGTCTCTGGTTTGTATATCATGACAGCCTTTTCTATAATTATACATTCAAAGGTCTAGAGAAGGAAAGAGCTGGAACTGGTGGAGATACTACTGTCTGTTCCTCTAAGTAAGCAAACAAAATACAAATAAGTATCCAAGGTACAGAGACTTTGAAATAACTTTTCAATAAATCAAACACTAAAATTTAGACAATTTGATACATGGTGAAATAGTGAGGACATTATAAAATGCAGTAAAATGATTTATCAAATGTTTTTTCAACCCAACAAAATGTTTGCCATTGTTCAACATTCTCTTGTTTTTGGATAATGGAGTGAATTTTCCATTTCTGGAGGGACTTTGACTTTTTTCTTTGACAAGTTTTTCTAAAGCACTTATATCTGAGGCACTATGTGATATTTCAAAGCATGTTCCTCTGTTCTATTTCACAGTAGGGCTACTACAGATAACAGTAATATATTGTGTAATTTAAAAAGAAGCCACAAGAAACTAAGATACTTTCAACACAAAAAAGCACAGTAAGTACATTTGTAGGAGCATTTAAGCAAATAAATAGCTACTGCATTAAAGCAATAGTTTTTAATCTTGGTTGATTATTCTTTATGCTATGAAATACTTTGAAGTTGTTTCATTTAATAAACACAGGATCCATAAAACCTTATCTGTATTGATACTAGTGATGTTTTTACTGTCTGGACTACTTTATATAAAAATAATTTGTAATGACCTCCAAAATATGATGTTTCCAGACAACTAATGTTTTACATGTTTTGAAAAATAGTGAATTAAATGCTCTTAATATCGTTCAGTCGTATAGTTCTATCAAAATATTACTAGCTGGGAGTGGTGTTGTGTGCTTGTAATTACAGCATTTGGGAGGCTGAGCTAGGAAGATTGCTGAGAATTTGAGGGAAGGGTAGACTACACAAAGAGTTCAAGGACACCTGAACTACATAGTGAAACCATATCCCAAATAGGCAAATAATAATAATAATAATAAATATGCAACATAATTACACATTAAAAATCTCCACATGTCCATTGCTTGAATAAATTAAATCAGACTTATAGTTCTGGATAGAGATTCTTTCTCATAACATGATGGGGATCTTCATTCTTTCTCGAATCAGGTAAGTGAACTAGAAAGCTCTGGAAATCAAGGCAAGAACCCTGGGTGTCAATCTCGGCACCACTAATGCACTCACTGCCCAAGGCACTGCATTTCTCTTGAATGGGCAGCACCACTAACTCTGGGTCCAGAATGGATGGGGTGCTCTTCACTTTGCAAGACCGAAGCCACAGTCCTTGGTGCTCAGTTCTGCTCATGACCACCTCACTCCAGGGAGACATTCTGTCACCTCTGCAGTTGTGGATCTCTAGAAAGCTGAAGGACCTATTACTTGATGAAATCATCAAAACTGACAATCTTGGAAACAAATCCAATGTGCAAAATAAAAAAAAAAGTTAGAAAAATATGGCTATCCATCTTTCTGCTTCATGCATATATTTTTATCTGGTATCTTTTGAAAATGTATGTGGTCAAACATTTCTTAATTTAATTAGCACTGAATTTATCTTTTGGTAAAATTATATAAATAAATGGGACTATGGGATGGTAGAAAAATAAGTATAATACTGCAATAGTAAAATCAGAGAGACCTGAGTTAAATTCACCAGTGTTCTTGGTTTGCTTTAGAGAGTCATCATTTCTCCATCTGTAAAATAGGTCTCAATCATGTAGTTTTGATATAAGGGGCACACACATACGCACACACACACACACACACACACACACACACATGTGCATAAACTCACCCATACTGCATAATATATGTATGTATCTTATGTGTATAAGTGTATTTACATAAATATATTTGTACAAAGTGCATTTACATGCTATATGAGTCATGTTTTATGTATATATATATATATATATAGAGAGAGAGAGAGAGAGAGAGACAGAGACAGAGACAGAGACAGAGACTACCAAAAAATGTATAAACATTTCAGGAAAAGAAAAAAGTTGTATAAATATGTTAAAATTTTATGTTTTGAGACATCATGAGATTAATTCAATTTACTTTTGACCTCTGCTATTACAAGAGGTGCTCAGTGTGGTGGCCGTACCCTCCCAGACATTATCAGTCCAGTGAACTGCTGCTGGGTAACCTTGGTCATTGAGATGGCTGAACATGTATTTTCAGTTTCTTCTCTAAGGGTCACAGCAGGGTTTTCTGTGACATACAGCATCCTCTGGGGTCCCCCATGTGAGGGCAACAGCATCTGTTGAAAAAATATCACACTATGATTCTTTTTCTGAAGTGTGTACACATTTTTTGGTGGACTCTGTATAGAGATAGAAATAAACATAGACACAGAAGATAGACACAGAGATAGAGATGGAGTGGGCCATGAGATGGAGGTGGAAATAGAGAATGTGTGTGTGTGTGTGTGTGTGTGTGTGTGTAGAAGTTATTATCATAAAGAGGAGCCCATGGAGATATTATAAGAAAATGTAATATAATTCTGGAATGGAAAAAGGTGATTAGGTAAAAACTTAAGGCACTTTCAATAGAAGATACAATTTAGTTTAAAAGACAGTTTTAGAATTTGTGTATGAATTGGGGCAAATATATTGACCTAGTGTATAATGTAAGCAAAAGAGGAATTTGAGTGTAGCCTATACAAAAACTTCATCTTTTTAATGATTTTGTAAGTCTGAAAATTTTATAAAATTTAAACTTTATTGAAAAAAGTACCTAGAACAAATCACATCATTATTTAACATATGCAAATATTATATGTATCATAAATATTATACATTTAATACTCATAAAAATATGAATTTCTGAAAAGTTTCTGTCCTAAACACTTAAAAGCTTTCAAGGTTCCTGGGACTAGTAATGAGGTAGAATAGAATAAAGAGTAAAATCCTTTGCTTCTGCTCTATTATTTCTAAAATTTGTAATTGCAGATTTAGATGGCTGTTTTGAGTTTTGAATCGCTTCTAATTAAACAGACAGAGTTTATATAAATCTGCACTACATGCTCACTGAGCATTTGATGTTGATAACCAGTTTATATTCTAATGAGGTTAGAGTTTTAATAATAACAGACAAAAGGACTCACCTGAAGGCCAGTATAAATAACAGTTTAATTAGCTATTAGTAGGTTCACACTGTTGATATTGTTAGTTCAAATCCTCCTCTCCTATGCAAAAGTTAATTACTATTTGACATTAAGGTTAATTTTACCTCACCTTTTCTTCCTTAGGCCTCAAATTATTACTTTGCATCATTAGGTTTGCATTTACTGATGTAATTAATGTGGGTAAATCTGCAATATTAGAGTCATTGAAAAATAATCTATTTAATAATAGAGCCTCCTATCTCTTGTCCAATTTATAAAAGCACTATGTTAAACAGTTTCCCATTACTATAGCAATAGCTAATTTATAGAGAGAAAAGATTTCTTTTGGCTCACATTTGTCAGATTGATGAGAGCAGCAGACAGAGCAGCAGCACGTCAGAAAAAAACGAAATCCCTGACTTCTTGAGTCAGGAAGCAAAGAGAAAGAGAGGAATGGCGGGGATACCCGGGGGCTCCCCCACAGTGACCTAAGACCGCTCTGTACACTTTAGCTCCTAAAGCTTGCCCCACCGCCCCGTGGCACTACCCTGAAAACCTAGCCTTTAAGACATGAACCTTCCGGGTCCAAAGTATGGCAAACACTCAACACAAAATAACACCCTCTTATTCCCTTTACCTCCCCCAAGACAGGTAGCTTACAGATACCCCAATATTATGAACACACATTTCGTGTTGAGTACTGAGGTTAGATACTGGTCTTGGAACATTGTCTCTGTGGACTTTGATGTGCTTACTTGAAAATTAGCAACAACATGAAATCATACATCCCCTGGAAGGCAAGGTACTGGCCTTGGAATAGTGTTCATCAGTTTAGATGTTTTTCTAACCTTCAGTAACAACTTCCAGCTCTATTCTATGACTGAGTTCTATTCCATTCACAATTTTTTCTCCAGTCTCTCCACTTCTTCTGCACTTCCATCCATAATCCAAATACACCCTAATTAATGGCCTAAATTTTTGTAATCAGCTCTCTCATCTTCTAGCTTGTCTGGAATTCAAAACTATTTTTGATAACACAAAAGCTAAATTCCTGTTCTAACCAGAACCAATTTCTTTATGGACTGAGCATTTAGGCTACTAGGTAAGTTACTTGATACATCCTACAAATACTCACGTTTTAATTGTCACATTTCAGAGCCAACTGAATTTTAAAATTTGATACATTTAAACAAATTCATCTGTATATGACTTCCTTCATTTTGTCTCACAATGCATTAAAAGGCTGACTTGCGCTAACTGGGGACCAATAAAATGGACATGTGTAATTTCATATTTATTATACATCAAAGTTAACCCTACAACCATATTATTTCAGCAGTGTTTTGTTAATTTTGAAGACTATTGGTCCTTTAGCACCATGGAATTTGGAGAGTCTCCAAAGAAGTACTAAAGCAGTGCTGTTGTTTTCTCTCCCAGTTCTGATGGCATCCTTAGTTATGTAATCACATCACATTACCCCTGAAAACTTTACCAATATAAAAATAAAAAACATATTTTCACTCCAGAAATCATAAGCAAAGATCTATATATTGAAAAGTTAATGTGCCAAAATTGCATGTCAGGAAGTTAACTATGACTAGCTATAGTCTAGCAATAAATTCAATGACAGGTATTCCTGAAAGGAAGGAAATATTGTTAATCAGTCTGTTAATAAAGGATTTGTTTGCCTGGAGAGAAGGGTTAACAGGATTCTACATCTAAAGACTTAGAGTAATTAGTCTACTTTGTAAAAGAGGAAGTAAACAGTACAGATTTTGTGAAGAAAAAAAAAATCAAGAAAATCTTACAGTCTAGGTAGTTTCTCCCAGAGCATCAGTGAGAGTGCAGTGTGGTCTGTTGGTCATGGAGATCGGGACTGCTCTTAGACAAAACGCTCTAGCCAGTGAATCCAAACTAAGTTCATGCATATCTGGGAGGGCTGACACCTAAATCCACAGCTTTTGCATTATAGTAAAAGTATCAGTGACATAGCGTAGTAGCAATCCAGTGGATAAGTAAGGCTAAAATATGTGTAGAATTTCACCCAGGAAAGCGTGAAACATGCTGCATCCAATCTGTAATTGTAGCACAGAAAAGTGAAAGCACTAAGGGCAGCAGCCAACCTGGCACGACCTGGTTATTCTTCAAACATAAAAGCCTAGGAATCCTGAATATCTTTTGAACGTCAAAAGGGCCAAAATACTATTTGACATTGAACATCAAGGTGTTTTTTTTTAAATTGATCTTCATTTGGAAGCATGTTTGACATATTTAAAGGGAGGTGTTATTTCTAGCTTTTCAACTGCTGTGATGCAATTCATACTCATTTCACAGTTTAGAATTTTGTTTTGAATTTTAGTTTGTTGCTATTTCTCATTATACCTTTGGCAGACTGTCACATCTTCCACATTTACATAAAACCTCTTGGAAATATATTCCAGAACAAGTATTGTCACACAACTCATAATTTTTCTTATACTTACATTCAAATGTCAATAGAGCTTGTAAATTCCATTAGATAAAAAGTGATGAGAGTATAGATCAATAACTATTATACTACCTCTCAAAGTATATTAGTATTTTATTCTCATTACATTCTGAATAAAATAAGTGAATTTCTTAATTATGAAATGATGCATTTACCTTTCGGAAGTACCAAATGATAATATGTCAAAATAGCAAACAAAATTTAATTTAAATGTTGGTAATTTTAATAAACTTTATTTATATGGGTTGTGCAAAAACTAAGAAAATAGATTTGGCTATGGTGCTTCTATCTACTGATTGCTTCTTTGGTAGCTATTTAGAATTCTACATTTATTTGCACCCTTAAAATCAGAATATATATGAAAAATCTAGGTCAACTTGCAGATAAATGCCAAGGAAGCAATTTAAAGAGCTGACAATAAAATAGAATGCTAAAATTTTAGGACACAATAGTTGTTATGGATTAAAAACTGGTGGTCAACTTAATGCCGGCTGGATTACATCAGAATGGCGCTGAGCATAGATGTTTCACCTGAGGAAAGTTGCCAGCATAGAGAATGTGGAGCAGGAAAAGCAGATGTTAATGCATTGAGGCACTGAGGCATTGAGGCACTGAGGCACTGAGGCATTGTGGGTTCTCCTACAAGTTGCTGTTTGAGCCGCTGATTCTGCTGGAGAAGCTCTGGTCCTCACATCGAGCATTGCTTCGTGGCTCCAGAGGGGAAGATGTGTGCTGCTTGGTCTCCAGGATGAACTCGTCACACAGGCTTCCTGGCATGTACTCGACTGTGCTTATCGTCGGAGGAGCTCAGGGCCTCCGTGTCGCTGAGGATGGCTGTGGTGCTTTTCAGGACAGCCCTGGTCTTTGTTGTCAGTGTGACTTCTCGGCTCCATCGTAGAACCCTCAACCTATCAGCACAGTTCCTTCATCCCACTGGCACTTTCTGGCTTCCACCACTGACTTTGGGCCTTCCCAGCACGGATCCATAAAAGAGACTGGCATGAGTCCTTCTTGTGGGCTCTAGACCTCTAGCTGGACTCGTGGGAGGCATTGTCTTGAGCACTGGGTCTTCATCTGGACTCATGTGGGACATTGCTGTGGATTCAGGCCCTTGGCTAAATATTCTGTTTTTAGTGATATGGACAGATTTCCTGCATTTTCTTGTGTTAGCTCTGTGTGACCATCCTAAAATAATATTATAAACCCCATGTCCTGATTCTAATTGTTCTCTGTACAACCCCTGACTACAACAATAGTTAAGTACAATATAATACTAAAGTGCATGTGATCTGGAAGACTTGAGAATGAGAATAAAAGAACTACCAGCATTTCAACCAGTAGAGCATGAGTAGCAAGAAGAAAGATTCCAGTAATTTCATACTGGTAGAGTAAATTTGTATAGTTCTAAAAGGCCAGAAATAATAAAAATCTATAAAATCACAAATCAGCTTTATTGGTTATGAGATATAAAGTCAAATGTGTTAAAATGATAAAAAAATATGATATGCCCACAACAAGAAAAGAAACTTAGAGTGATGATACAAATAGATAGCAAAAGATTTGTGAACAAAGACATTGCAAGGGGCAAAAGTTCATAATGACAAAAAGTTCATTTCATTATGAACACAAAAACCTGAAACATGTGTCTAATAACAGAATGACAAAAATACACTCTAGAAAAGAAACAGACACATTTTTCTTTTCTCTCTCTGTCTCTCTCACTCTCACTCTCCCTGCTCCTCTTTTTCTTCCTCTTCCCTCACCATGAAATAGATATCTGAACTCCATCTGCTACCAAGTAAATTTTTACAGCTGGTCATAGTGATCTTCTATTCATTTCTACAGATGTATATTTATCTCACAGATAAAAGACATTTTTAAGAGCTTTAGTCTTACAAATGCAATGCATTAGCATTTCATGTTTTCCTTTCTAGCACAGAGTAGCTGTTTATTGATAATTTTGTAGATTTCATTTTTTATGCTTTCTTTTGTGTGTACTCTGAAAATGGTCCATTAATGAATGCTTTTTCCCACTCTGAGTTATTATAAAATCCATTCACTTAAAAAATACAAAAATAATAAAGAAAACCTTACAAAACAGTGTAAATCCTTCCCGCAGACTTTATGCAGGTCATTATTCAGATCACCTGTTCACTTGAAGATGCCAAATGTATTTCATCAGAGTCACCAGAGCTATCAGCTTTGGGACTTCCATGGATGATGCTTGTACATACTTAAGACAATTAAGAACCAAAGAAATATAGAATCATACTTTGAAAATGTAAAATTATTTTTTAAATTTGTTCAGAAAATAGACCAAAAGGCAGAGGAAATGAAGCACAGCTGTCTCCCTCCTCCCCTCTGCTCTTATTAATCCTCTTTTGCTATACATGAGATTCAGGATCCTCAGTGCTAGGTATTAAAACCAGGGCTTCTGCACTGATCTGGCTACATTATTTCTATATTTTTTATTTTTAAACAGGTTCTCACTGTATTGCTAAATTACACTAGATTCAAACTTGTGATTTTCCTCCCTCAACTTCCTATATTGCTGGGATTATAGCTTTTATAGTCTGTAATTGCTTTTACTATATTAATTTTCCTACAACTTTTTATCAATTAAAGGAATGAATATTTAAAGACCTGAATTCTCAATTTTCTGAGTACAAATTTTATTTCTAAAATAATAAACTTCATATTCCTTTATAAACCTTTTATTCTTTTATATACTTTTATAAACATTCTTTTATATACTTTTATAAACATTACTTGAAAAGCATATATTAACTGACTTGGTTCAAGCATTGACCCTGAATTCACATTAAGTCTAAGCAATTTACAACCTGAATTCTGAATTTATTATTTAAGACTCAATACATTTAGGTATTATTTAGATAAATTACATTGTATAGTTTTTATTTACATCAATATAAATTCTAGCTCGGAAGATTCATGTTGTATCCCAAGAGGTTTACATGCTACACTTGGTTGATAGAGTTTATATATCTCAAGTGGGAATATATATATATATATATATATATACATATATATATATATATATTCATACTTACCTGAAATATAAAAACATACATAATAGTCTATAACAACTGGTATTAGGAGATAATGATTATATGGTCAATATTATTCTGTGCAATTTCCTTAAGCCATTAAAAATTCAATGTTTTATATATTATTTTATTTTCATAGAGGGAATATTATGCTTGTATTGTAGATAAAAAAATCATGAGTATTTTACATTGATATCACTTAAAAACTAGGATTTTCTATATTGGACAAAGAGATGGGAAATGCAGATTCAATGAGTTTCCATAGTAGTGCTTTAAAACTGATGGTGATTTGAAAATATGAGTGTGATCTTACAGCAGCTTTCCTTAATTTGTTTTTATGAACATTATTCAGAGAAAATGCCAAAAACAAAAAATTTCCAAATTAGGGATAAAATGATGGTCTCTGAAAATCCTTTCAGATATTTTAAATATTTTCTCAGGAAAATGACTGACCTATACTGAAGAAATACATTAGAGGACATCTTGTTTCACAAAAAAAGCAAATATGCTTTCTGAGACTCTTTTTATTTGTTTGTTTCTGTTTTTGAGGCAGAGTCTCATTCTGTGGTGGAGGCTGTCCTTGAATCATTTAGATAGGCCAGGCTATCCTCAAACTCATGGCAGTCCTCCTGCCTCAGCCTCCTGAGTGCTGGGATTGCACCATCATACCTGGCTGAGACTTTTGAGATTCACACCAGTGATCTCAAGTACAAACATAATCTCACTCTAAACCAAGATAGGAAAGGTTGATCATAAAGAGCAACTGAAAGAGTTGAAATATGTCACATTTACTTATGAAGTCACGGTAGAATTAAAGAAAACAATGACTGACCCACATAGGATTCTCAGGACCTGAACCAGTATGTTGAAAACTGACAAGAATGGGTAAGAATCCCATACTTTTTTAGCTTTTCCTATAAAAATATATTTCTGAAATATTTATTCTGCAAAGTTAATTCTTTTTAACAAACGTGTTCCAGTCTTAGCCAAGAAAGAAGGACAGAACTAAAATGTCACCATTGACAGCCTTAATGAACTGGTGGATCTATGAGTGAAAGAAAGCAGCTACATCTGTGGGCATCCTGCTGAAAACACATGACAACAACTACTGTATGCTCTTACCAACATCCATCCTGAATTGATTATACATTTAAATCCAATACCCTGTTTAGAGAAAATATATAGACCCAGGAAGACATCAATAAAGTACACAATGCAATCCAGTTACTGTAGGATACAGTCCAGAAAAGCAATCTGATATGTTCAACAAGTAATTGTAAGCAAAACATGAGAGAAAGGTGAAGGATCATAGATTTGATACTCTCTTCTAATATGTTAGTCCCTTGTTATAGTTTATATCTCAAGTGCCCACCCCCCAAATCTCATATTTGGAGGGTGATTAGATCATGGTTGGTAAATCCATTGGTGGGTTCAGTAGGGGAATTCTCTGTTACATGTCAGGGCCTTGTTGGAAGTGGGTCACTGGGCTGTGACCCCAGAAGTGTATTTTTGTCCCTGGCTCCTTCATTCTGTTTCTGCCTCCAGGATGTCATGGGTCAAACATTTCGCCAGCACCAGGCCTTTGCACTGTGCTATTTCTGCTTTGGAATTACCTGACCATCAGTTGAAACTGTGAGCTAAAATCTCACCTTTTTAAAATTTAAGGTGTTGGGTATTTTCTTCCAGTGACAGAAAACTGACTCGTGTAAAACTAGGTATATGTGGCTACTTAAATTTAAAATAATGGAAATTAAGCCAAATTTAAACTATAGTTCATCATGCACATGAGTCACATGTGAAAGACTCAGGCAATACTTGTAGAGAACATAGATACAGAATTTTTCAACCATTAAAAAAAGTTGAAAATTAAATGCATTTCAGAGCTATATAAAGTAAATACACTGTTTGGATTTCACCCCAACAAACACTTAAAGTACACACTTATGAGCCGAAAAAGAAATTTTAACACTGATCTGATGTTTGATTGTATTACAGAATTATAGTCCTAAGAAAGGACTATGGTATATTTATACATAGTCTTTATCACTTACAGATAAATAAGTATTTATCAATGAAGTATGTTTTGAGTTTGCTTCAAAATTAATATAATTGCAGAGTCTAGAAAGAAATGCATAAAGAATTTTTGCCACATGCTGAGAATTATAGAACCTAAACATTTTGCAATGAGGGTCAATTACAACATCCATTTTAAATTTGTTTGAAATAATTCATAATAACTTTTTTTTACATTTGATCTTAGACAAAAGACTCAAAAGAGTTATAAAAATGTTTAAATGCTATTACATTCAGATAAAATTGTGCATGACACATTATTAATGTAAGTTCAAGGAGAAAGAGCAACTGTTTTTAATTATAAATTCAAACTTTAACTAATAGTTGATGTCAGATCACAACTTGTTGTTTACATACCATGAAGATCTTCCTAAAAGTGGTGTGCTATTTAGTGCAGCAGTGTTAATAATGCACTGGAAATAGCTTCATTTAAATTTATTTAAACTTGTTAGATTCTGAAGAAAATGTTAAAGTACGTGAGAATATAGATTTTGTAGTTTATTTTGAATAGTAAGAGCAAATATTTCTTCAAATAGTTGCATGAAATCATTTTTTTTATATGCAGATTTAAAATTCTGCCCCAAACAGACTAATTCATTAGATCTAAGGTCCGAGTTTTGAAGTCTTCAACTTTAAGAAGCTTCCATGTGGATGCTAAAGTTAGTATTTTTTAAATGAAAATTTTTACTTTTTTATTTAAACAGGAAAAAAGATTTAAAGGGCAGAGATAATACAGAATTTCAAAAAAAAAGATAAACAGTAAGAAATCACTAGTTGATAAATTACATATTGTCCTCTTAGAAATAGTTGTTCAAGTTACAAAATTAAAGCATACAAAGTAGATATTCAAACAGTGAGACTGTAAACAGCTACGCATGCGTGAGTCTCTATATGTATTTCTATCCTTTCGGTATTAGAAAAACAAAACATAGCAAGACAAAACGAAACAAATTCCTATAAAAACTTGAAACCAAAAAGTTGTATAAAACCACAGTACAAGGTGATCTACAATGATTACTGTGTTGTTTCTTATTATCTTCAGTAGAATTGTCTAAATCATCAGGCACAATTGAATATAGCAGTATAACTGAATATAGCAGTACATAACAATATTAGTAAAAATAAAACACTGTGGACAGTATAAAACTTCAAAGGCAGATAATAATCAAACCATAGTGAATATTCTAGTGAATCTTGTCATCTTAAGTGCAGTTGCCTATACTCTCAGACTTGATGCTATCAATCATAACAGCTTTGGATAAAATCTATCAATACAAAATAGTAATCTAACAAACCAGATTTGATTACAATCAGTCATGGTAAAACAGTGTAGGTTTTACAGAGCTTTAGATTAAGTTAATAGGAAATTAAGGATGATTACCTTAGTATATCCTGTTATTTTTAGGATATCTGTCTGTGTCCTCAAATCTAGTACAGGTAGAATGACTGGAACAGAATATAATACATCTAAGCAAAGTGGTGTGAGTAAAGTGGGTTTTAATCCTGGTACACTATTGACAATATAGTGTATCAAGGCCATCTATGTTAGAGTTTCTAGTTTTCCTTCTCTGCCTCATTTCTGCTATGCTATTTTTCTGCCTCTGTTTGTCTAGTTTTCTCCTTCATTCTACTACCTGCCCCGCTCATTGAGACCTTTCTGCCACTGTTCCTAAAATCCTGGTATTTTTTTTTCTCTCTCTAGAATGTCCTTCAGTATTCTCTGTAGGGTTGGATTGGTGGTCACAAACTCCTCCAGTTCCTCTTTGTCATGGAAGCATCTTGTTTCTCCATTAATTTCTAGTGACAGTTTTGCAGAGTACATCAATCTGGGATGGAGGTTTTTTCTTTTAAGGCTTGGAAGACTTCACTCCAAGCTCTTCTTGATCTGATGGTCTGTGTTGAGAAGTCAGCCGTGATTCTGATGGGCTTACCTTTATAGATAATCTATTTCTTTTCTCTGATGGCTTTTAATATTCTGTCTTTATATTGAACTTCTGGTATCTTGATTATTATATGTCTGGGTGTAGATCTGTTTTGGTTTTAGGTGTCTGGTGTTCTATATGCCTCACATAACCGAATGTCATTTTCTTTTCCCATGCTTGGGAAGTTTTCCTTAATTATTTCTGTGAATAGCCTTTGTATTTGACTGTTTGTATTCCTGCTTCTTCATTCACATTAATTGAAACTTTTTAAAATGCTACTTTTTAAAGCATCTGAGTTGCTATCTTTAAATACTTCCTGTGACAAGCAGGTGATTTTTTTCTGTCGTTGTTGTTGTTTTTGTTTGTTTGTTTGTTTGTTTTTCTCCAAGTTTAGAAAAACCCTTATTTGCCCCGGATTAGTTATATTTACCTCTCTTAGCCCTCAGTATCTTGAGACTCATCTCCAGAGTCCTAAAAGTCAGTGTTAGGATAAGAAAAACTCTTAACTTTAGCTAAATTTATTTATTCTACCTCACTTGCTTCTAAAATTAAAGGAAATGGCAGCATAACTGCTGTCTTTGATAGATTTTTCCCTAACTGGTTAGAAAAGCTTGACATATGTTAGTCCAAAAATTATGGAAAAAATAGATTGCCTCCATTATTTTAATCATTGTAAAACACTTAGGCTTACATCTCTGTAAGTCTTCATAACACACTGAAACATAAATTACCAATCAACTATTTTAATACTGACATTGTCTCTCAAAAATATTGTTTGTGCTTAATTTTAGGTATTCTGCTAAGTAGAAATTGGGAAAAATAAAAACACAATTGCATTTAGAGCTCAAAAGTTGTATTTCATAAAGCATTAATTACAAGTCTTTGAATCTGGTCAAAACTTCATTATCTTTTTGAGAGTCATACTCTTATTACATTGAATGTTTGTAATCTAATTATCCTTCATCTCATCTGTCTGAATGACAATGTCAAACACACAAAAGATGATGGTCATCATTATTAATCTCTATTAAGCCACCCACTTATTGATGTGAGTCAAAGAATCATGTCACTGTCTCTTGCTCTATTGACTAGGGGATTAGAAGTCCAATGAGAAGAAAGAATGATGTACTAGCAAGAAGCTAGTGATCCAAAAAATAAATTATCTTTTGTGGAAACTCAGGGAGTTGTTTCTGTGTTTGCAATACATAGGAAACTGGAGGTGGTCATATGAAGAAAAACACATGATTGGTCCCTAAAAAATTATAGTTACTTTGATATTAAAGATAGATTATACATAATCTCCATTACTAACTATTCCCCTTTTAATCATAATGCATGTCTTCCTGGGCATTAACCACCTTTTTCATTCCTGATATTCACTCTATATACTGATGACAAAGTATTTTTTGAGACCTATTTCTTCATTAATGTTGTCACTGGAATGAAAATTCTAGTGTGGTATCATTTATCTGTAAATTGAAACCCAAACTGCTTGGGTTAACAAGAAAGATCCCTCAAGATATAGATCTTAACCAGTCCATTGGTCTCTTCCCCACCACTTCCCATTAAAGCCTTGGTTTTAGTCTTGCTGGAGACACTTTTCAAACTTGCATTTCACTTAGAATGGCAACTCTGTTCATCCTCAGCCATTCAGTTTCCACGCAGTGTATTGTCTTCTCTGATGCTTTCTTAGGTTACATAGTGGTGCACCTATTCCTCTGGTGACCTCTGAAGCCTTTTTGCTTATCTCTGATATAATCATTGTCACAGAGTTCCTTTTACTCTAGCCCCTTACATGTTAATGTAATGACACAGTTTGAGGGCATTTTGGCAAAAACCTGTGACAGTGGATTTGATCCTTGAAGGATGACTAATCATTTGAGAAATGAAAAAGTTTTGAGGTTTCAAAGACTCATGCAGAGGCAGAAATGGCAAAAGCAAACAGAGGTGACAGTGTGTATAACAACTACCATTTAAAAGGAAACAAGATCAAATCAGATATATATATTTGTGCTTCTATTTCAAAGACAGCAGTATCATGACAATTAAATATGAGGGTATATAATAAAGATGGAGCATAAATATTAGCATACAGTACATTTTCATTACTTGCTGTTTTCAATATTTCCCCCAACTGGATCAATTTGCTTGATTTTGGAATACTGAATTTGAATCATGCCAAGCTATTATTTCTTTTCCAAAAGCAGAAAAATACTTACACTGATGTTACTATTCTACACTTTGGGGGCAGAATTATATCAGTTCATTCACTTTTCCATTGATCATTTTCTTCTCTATAAGGTAAATCTACTCCAATGACTCCTTTTCTTTCTTTCTTTCTTTCTTTCTTTCTTTCTTTCTTTCTTTCTTTCTTTCTTTCTTTCTTTCTTTCTTTCTTTTTCATGCTTTCTTTCTTTCTTTTTCTTTTTTTTTTCTTGTGCAAACAATTGAACTCAGCACCTTACACTTGTCAGGTACATACTGTGCCACTAAACTATATCCCCAGCTCTAGTGACGACCTTTTAACTTTCCAGCTACAACATTCCATGACAGCCTCACAGGATGGAAGATATGTGACCTTTTTGTCTAAGTGAGTGCCATGCTCTGAGGTCAACCCAATTTATCTTTTTATACCAGTGTATAGAACAAAGCAATGAACAACTCCAGGATCAGAAGTGGATACATCTTTCAGCACATTCAAAAGGGCAAAATTCAAACTCCTTCACTTTTATGGCTTCCTCCCAAATTGGTAGGAATTGTTCAGACTCATGTAATTAATTGTTCATGATTTTTCTTCATTCTAGATAAATATTAATAATTATAATAATTTTATTAGTAATTTTCTATTCTTTTTCCTAGAAAGATTCCCTCAAGCTTCGAACAATGCAGATCCATCAAAATCAGAGGAATTAAATTTTGCTTATAAAAGCCATGGTAGAATTGAGTAGAGAGAATTCAATTTGCTTGGGATAAAGTTTTGTAAATACAAGCTTGGTAGTGTCATACTTTTATTACTAAGCATTGGTTACTGTTAATTTCTTAACAGAAAGTTGCTTGAAAATATTTGAATAAAGTAAGCGACTTGGGAAATTTTTCTTCATTATTCTAAGAAAGATATTTTTATATATAATTTAACATTTCTTAATGGATGATCTTTTACAACTGTGATATAATTGATTCTACCTGTACATTTGAAACGTTTTCTGGCAAAAATAATTATATAGAATTCAAACAGAGCAGAAAAATTTCTATCTTGCTTTTATTTTCCAGTTTCATTCTTCTTTATTTTATGGAAAAAAGATAAAACAAAATTTCATGACAAAATAATAGGAGTATAATAAGAGTTATTATGTATTGTTATCTTTAAAGTAGTTACTCAGAGTACAAGATATGGGCATAAAAATTCTTCAAATAGTATTAGCACAAACCTTAATTTCAATGAACTAAGACAGACGCGTGGTAAAACTAACTTGCTTTTTTTTTTCTTTTTCCTTTTTTCCCTCATCCTAGTTTCTTTTTCCTTTTGAACAGTTTCTTCCAGTTTCACAATATATATTTTACAGTTGTAGTCTTACTAGACCACATATATGTCTTATAACCAGTGGCTTCTTTTCTTCAGTGAAATGCACCCAGGAGATGTTTTGGAGGAGGTATTTTTTACTTTCAGAGTTATGAATAGTGACTAGTAGACAGGAACTGAAATTGAATGTTTTTGTCAGGAAACAAAACTTAGGGCAGAAACTAATGAAGTGAAGTTTTGATCTGCTAGGGATAAATGTGAAGTTGTTACTGAGAAGCAGATGCACTGGATTTTAGTTTTGGAGAGGAGCTGATTGTCTCAAAACCTTGACATCGCTGGGCAAGCTTTGTAGTTCATTCTTTCCATCTCAATCTTCACTCTCTGGTGTATAAATATTCCAATAAAAGTTTATATAAAGTAGTCTAGAAAAGTGTAATAACCCCCAAATATGCAGTTAAAATAGTAGACTACTTGAAACGATTTACAAAGGAAAGTTTGGATTCGTTTTGATGCTGATTACATGCTGTCTCGATTTTTGTGTATAAACCAAGGTGGAACATCATCTTTCAGAAGGGAGTGTCAGAGACAGCAATGTTCCCTCTTTGCATTCAAAATACACAAAATATTTGGATTAAATTGTCTTTTAAGTAAGTTAAGCATTGATTTCTTTTTGATTTAAGTAAAAGGCATATGTGTTAAGTAAACATCAACTTGAATGAAATAGAGCTGTGTTGTGGCTAGTTATTAGTATCATCCTAGTCTGTTTCAAATTTATATTAGTATAAACCATACTACAGAAACTGCATCCATGGCTGGATAATGATAAAACAATTAATTTAATATAATAGGAACATGTTTTGATTTCTCAGAATTGTTGCAATAGGTGGATAGTAGAGTATGCATAGAAAACTTGCTTTCCTTTTTATTATTACCTGTATTCACTGTACATATTGAGTTCATCATGGTGTTTCTATATATCCACACAACAAGAACTGCTTCTGTGGTTCACAGACTCTGCTAATCCCTGTTCTGCTTTCAGTTTAACTATGTTTAGCTTCCATGTCTGAGAGAGCTCATTCAGTATTTCTTTCTGTTTCAGATCTCTCACTTAACATAAGCCCTTATGCTTCCATGAATTTTGCTGTAAATGACAGTATTTCATTCATATCGTGGCTGAGTAACACTTCATTGTACGTGTTCCATGCTTCCTTTATCTATCTTAGCTATAGTGAATAGCGCTGCAGTATAAACGGGCCTGCAGGTGATGCTTGGTTTGCTGATTTCATTACTTTAGAGTGCATCCCCAACACGGGGAGAGTAGGATCCTGTGGTAGATCTGCTTTTACCTTTGTGAAGAAACTCTGTAATGTTCTCCATATTGGCTGTACAGCTTGCCAGCCTCGCCTCTGTTGCCTATTTCTCTACACAACCTCGTGAGAATTTGTTATTGTTTATTTGACTATAGCCTTTCTACTGGGCTGAGATAGTATATTTTTGTAGTTTTGATTTACATTTCCCTAGTGGTTAATAATGCTGATGATTTTTTCATGTACAGTGTTTGTTAGCTATGTGTATTTCTTTGCCTCCTCCCTGATCCTTCTTCTACTTTTCCATCTTCTCCTCCTCCTCCAGCCCTCCTGCTATTCCTTCCTCCTGTCTGTCTCCTCCTTCTCCTCCTCCTGGGTCTTCTGCTTCTCCTCCTCCTCTTTCTCCTTCTCCTTCTTTTTCTATTTTTTTTACCTGATATATAAAACACTCCTAGTCAATTTCCTCCCTGCTGAGATACTGTATCTGATACTCACCACTTAAAGTGGGGTCACAGTTTGTAGAGCTCTTCTAGACCATAATCCAACTGTCTCCAAGGCAGGGGACAGAGGATCACAGCAGAAGAAAAGGTGTTCAAGTCATGAGGGATGGGAAGCAGAGAGAAGTGGGAGGAGGCGTTATCCTGCCAGGTCACACTCCTGCACACCTGCACACCTCCGCTGAGCCACCTCTCCTGACCAGGCTCTAACTCCTCACGTCATATCTAGTTGCAATGCCCCCATAATCCAGTCTCCTTTTAAAAGTTTCTCCTTTAAGCACAACAGGCTTTGGGGAGACATCCAGCTGTAAACAAAACCTGTAAAATTGTATAGCTTAATGGCATACAATGTTTCAATACATATAGACATTGCCCATTGCTTAAATTATCACCCCAAATATCCATCATTTGGGTGAAGACTGCTGAAGTCCTCTCTTCTAGCTCCTTGAAATATATGGTACACTATTGTGATTTCTGTCCCCCTACTTTGTTGTAGCACAGCAATATCTCTTGGCCTTAGGTAACTGTAATTTTGTAGTCATTGATCAATAATTTCCTATCCTTCCCTCTAGTCATTTACCCTGGGTTCTGGTGACTTCCATTTTATTCTCAGCTTCTAGGAGGTCAACTTATTTAGACCCCATATATGAGTCGAATCACTCAGGACTTATTTTCTGTGCCAGGTTAACTTAACATATTGATCTTTAACTTTATACAAATTGTCATTTAT
Source organism: Hydrochoerus hydrochaeris (assembly GCA_004027455.1). NCBI lineage: Eukaryota > Metazoa > Chordata > Mammalia > Rodentia > Hydrochaeridae > Hydrochoerus > Hydrochoerus hydrochaeris. The sequence goes on along the minus strand of PVLA01006461.1, from coordinate 100,994 downwards.
GACAAAATCTCATCTTTTATTTTTTGAATGAATCTATTCCATTATGTATGTTCCACAATTTTTTTAATCTGTTCATTAACTGTTAGACAGATTATTTCCATGTCTTCATTTTTAAGAATGTGTTGCAATAAACACGGGAAAGCATCTGTCTCTTTGACATACTGATTTCATTTCCTTTAAATGTATGCCCAGTGAGGATCATCAATCATATAGTAGTTACATTTTTAATTTTTGAGGGACCTCTCCCCTGTTTTCCACAATGACTGTACTAATTTGCATCCCCACCAACAATGTGTAGGGAATCTTGTTCTCCGCATCCTTTTGGGAACACATTGTGTTTCATTTTTTTCAAAATTGCCACTAATCCAGAAATGTGATGAGAAGTCATTATGGTTTCCACATTTGTTTTCATGATGATCAGTGATCAGAGCACTTACTAGTGTACTTTTAGGCAATTTGTGTGTATTCTTTAGAGAAATGTATATTTTCAGCCTCTGCCCCCTTTTGACTTGCTACTGATATGTTCTTATTCTTTAAATATTCTAGATATTAACACATTGTCAAATGTATAGTTAATAAATATTTTCTTGCACTCTTAGGTTCTCTTTTATGGTGATTGTTTCTTTAACTGTGTATGGGATCTCTTTTAGTTTGTTTTAATGCCATACGTCTATTTTTCTCTTGATTTCCGTGCTTCTAGATTCTTTACCCAAAAGTGTATTTGTTAATTTCAACTTCCCAAAGCATTTCTAAAATGAGTTTCAGTATTTTCATGGGTTCAAGTATTACAAATAAGTCTTTAATCCATTTCAGCTGATTTTTTTTAATCTGGTGAAAAAAAATCAGTGTGGTGTTACTTTATTATTTACATACACCAATATTTCCAGGACCACGTATGCTGTTATAAAGACTTTTTTTCTCCAATGAATGCCTGTACTTAGCACCTTTGTTAAAAATGTTTGCTGTAAGGCTCTGAATTTTTTGATCCTGTGTTCTGCGGCTTTGATCTGTGTCTGTATTTGTATGAATGCATGCTTTTGTCATTACTGCATCTTTGAAGTATGTTTGGAAGGCAGGTGATATAATACTGCCTTTGTTTCTTGCTTGGTTTTGGTTTTGGTTTTTGCTTCAAGATTGCTTTCAATATTCAGCATTTTGTGGATTCACACATAATTTAGAATTTTGTTTTAGTTCTGTAAATAATTTAATTCTTATTTTGAAGAGATTATGCTGAATCTGTACATTGTTCAGATAGAGTGGATATTTAAGTAGTATCAGTTCTTCTGATCCATGAACATGAAGTACTTTTCCATTTTTAGTGACCTTTTTTAGTTTCTTCCATCAGAATTTTATGATTTTCATTGTAAAAATCTTAACCTTTCTGATTAAATTTGTTCAGATACCATAATTGTTATTTTTTAATTTGTAATTCTGATAACTTATTTTTTAGTAGAAAATGCTGATTTTTGTATGTTGGTGTTTATTTTACACTGTGCAGTTTATCTGTATTTACGTTTAGTTCTCATAGGTTCCAGTGAAGTTTTTGGAGTTTTTCTGCACTAAAAACTAAACAATGATTTTTCTCTTTTTTAGTTCTGCTGCCTTTTCCCTCCTCCTCTTGACTAATATTCTGGGTAAGATTTGCAGTATTATGTTGTACAAAATTGATAAACTTGGACATCTTTGTCTTTGCCAGATCTTAGAATTATTTCATCTTTTCTTCAGTATGAGGTTAGCTGTTGATTTATTATACAGTCTTTTTTATGTTGAAATGTGTTACTTTTAAATTTAGTTTCTTCACAGCTGTTTATGACAAAGTATTTGTGAATTCTATGAAATCCCTTTCTATGTCTGTTGAAATAATAATTTTTTATCTGTATTCTATTGGGTGGTCTATCAACTTCACTGGTTTGATTATGTTTTATTATCTATCCATAAGATTAATTCTGCTTGATCATGGTGGATAATTTCTTTAATGTGTTTACTGTTTGATTTGCTAGTACTTTGTTGAAGATTTTGCATGCATGTTTTTATTTAAAGAGAAAAAAAGCAAAACAGAAAAAGAGGTGGAAACAATACAGAATTTCAGAAAAAAATAAACAGTAAGAAATCACTAGTTGATAAATTACATATTGTCTTCTTAGACATAGTTGTTCAAGTTACAAAATTAAAGCATACAAAGTGGACATTCATACAGTGAGGTTGCAAACAGTTCTGTGTAATGATCCAATATAAACTTGGCAACGTGGTTATCAGTCCTACACACCTAAATATAAATGCAGTTATATCCTTTAGAGTACTTTCTTTTCCTCCTTTTACTTGTTAAGTCCATTATCTGTTTAGTTATATCCTGTTTCAGGTTGCTCAGTACCTTGTTTTGTTGTTGTTATTTACTTTTTAATCACCTTATATTATTCTGTTGCTTTGTTTTTGAGTTTCTCCTCATCCATGCCCCATGGATCAGCTTTGGTGGAGTTGGGAGTTTTTTGGAGGTATTTTGTTACTTTGTTATCTCCTTTTCTTTTTTTTGAAGGTAGAAAAATACAGCAGAATAAGACAGAACAAACCCATGCGAGGCAGTGCAGTGAAAATGGTACAGAACCTCACAGCAGCACAATATTGGTAGCACCACAAGGCAACAGCAATAGGCACAATAGTACATCCTGTTCTGTTCACATTAGCTGTTCTTTCAATCAGGTAGAGCAAAATGGAAGGAAATATAGAACTTATAAAAACAGAATATTGAATAGAGCAGCACCATTAATCAGAACTGAGCAAAACAGTGATAAAAATATTTGCCTTCAAAGAGATGGTAGAAGAAAATCCCCCTTACTTGCCACACTGCATATGTTCATCCTCCCAAGAGCTACTCAGATCTTTGGCTCCCACTTGCTAATGGTGGGGGTGGGGGTGGATCCATGGCTGATTCTTAGCCCGTGCACTGGCAGGCCCCCAGCCGCTTACCAGGGCGGCAAGTGGGCTGCCTGTTCTCCCAGCACCCCAAATTCCAACATGATGCAGAGCTTAGGAAATGCCTATAGTTCTCGCCCTGGCACAGCAGTGCCTTGTGAGCTGCATGCATGTTAATTGAGAAAAATGGCCTCTAGTTTTCATTTTTTCAGTGTTCTTGGCCATTTTTTTTGTATAAAAATAATGCTCACTTCATTCTGTGTTTGGAAGATTTCCTTTCTCTTTGATTTCTTTACTAGTATTTCTTCGTTTGCTTGGTAGAATTCAACAATGAAGCCATCTAGTCCTGATATTTCTTTGGTAAGATAATTTTCCTTTTATTGACTCATTGGTTCTTATTGATTTGATCAGGTTATTTATTATTCAGTCTTAACATGGTGTATATACACAGGAATTTTCCCATTTTTTCTGAGTTTTCAAATTTTTTTGAACACTGATTTATAATAATCTATAATGATCATTTGTACTTTTGTGAAATCTTTATATTTAAGTATTTATCAATTTTGTTTATCTTTTCAAAGAACCAACTCTTCGTTTTGTTATACTTTTTGTCTCTTTGTCATTTGTTTCTCCTCTGATCACTGTCTCTTTTCTCCATGGCTTTGGTTTTGGTTTGCTCTTATTTCTTTAGTTCTCTGAGTTCCATAATATGTTTTATTTTTCCAGAGTTTTCCTCTAGATACAATTGTTGATATAAACTTGCTTCTTATAATTGTTTTTGATATATCACAAAGGTTTTGGTGTGTTGGCTTTTACATTCATTCATTTCAAAATTTTTAAATATATGTCCTGATTTGATCCACTGGCTGTTCAAGAGTGACTTATTTTCCATACATATGTATAGTTTACAAAGCTCTTCTTGTTATTAGATTTAGTTTTGTTGCCTATGGTGACAAAAATTGGTACTCAACATGATTTCAGTTTTTAAAGTTTTTGAGCCTTATCCTATGGCATATCCTATGATCTATTCTAGAGAACATTCCATGGTTTAATGAAAAATATGTACTCTGAAGCTCTTGGATACAATGTTCTGTAGATATCTGCTAGGTCCCCTTGAATCAGCTCTTCGTTGATTATTCTTCCTCAGTGATCTGTCCATTGGGGAAAGTGAAAAGTTTAACTGCCTTTTTATGCACGGAGGCAAACCAATCCCCATTGCTATCTTTCTGTTTGAGCAGTGGCAAGGACATAGATGTGCTCCCAAAGGGTCAGTAGTTAGGTGGCAGACACAGTCCCTTAACACCAAGATGGGTGCTAAGTTCAGTTATACCTGGCTTCACACGAGAATATATGTAGTCTCCTAAGAAATGGGTGGGATGTCCCAGGTGCATTCCAAGATTGGCAGTGGTGACAGGCCTTAATGTGCATCTGCCCCACCAGATGCCTCAGCATGTCTAGATGCTCTGTCTGGAAGCTCTGGACTGGGTGTAGGAGCCTTTGTTTAGTGGGGAGAGAGGGGCGGGAAACTCTTCTGCTTGCTTTCTTCAGTGTAAATTTTCCTTCCGTTTATCTCAACCCAAGTGCTATGATCTCTCACCTAGATTTCTCACTTCTTATGAAAATACTTAGGTTTATAATCACCGTTTAAATTGGTGTGTCTGTTAAGTGGTGAGTGCTGGCGGAGCTCTCTTAGCTACTATCTGGTTCCAGTGATGTTCATCTCTTTTAAGAGTTTACCTTAAACCAAGGGGCCATTATGTGCTTTATAATGCGTGCAGAATATTATCTTTTTAAATTAAAAATTCTGAAAGTGGAAACAATTCTGGCATTCCAGATAAAGTACTGTAGATATATAAAATGAAAATATAAAGGCACATTGAGGGCAGTAAACATAGATCTAAAAATGCATAAATAATTAATAGACTCAATAATATGGAGACAGTAGGTGAGCAAAAAGGGAAAGATAATTTCCATAAAGATGAAGTGCTGTGTGTGTTGTGATATAACTGTATTGCTTTGTGGCAAAAAAAAGATCAGGACAGTTGAAAAATAAATAAATAAGTACATCACTAGAAACTTCTAAACATCTAAACAAATGTGTTGATTCATCCAATTAGTTCATATTTTTCAAGAGTTATTTCAAAAAATTAATGACTATGCCGATGTGAAATTGTTAATTTTTATTTGAGTTTTAAGTCAGCCTGCTGAATGAAAATAAATAATCTCAAAAAAATCACATTTTGCATACTTTCATTTTTAGAGCATTCACTAAAAAGAAATCTATAATGATAGAGAAAATTCAGTGTTTTATGAAATTCCCAAATGACAAAATAAACAAAACATTTTCAAAAAGTTTAGGCAGAAATTTAATTTAACATGAGGAAACAAACAACTGCCTCAACAGTTTTACTTAGTGCTGAAACCAAAAGACAAATAGAGCAGTATCAACAGAAGACTGGAGGATAGAACAGAGACATTTTAACCCCACTTTAAATTATGATTTAGCATTTAATTGTGTACAAGGAGATAAAACAAATAGAACATAAGATGTACAAGAGTATAAAGAATAGAACATCCATATCACTCTCTATAAATAATAAATACGTGAAATCAGTTAAGCCTTAAGGAGCTAGAATTAGGCACAGAGAGAATTGGTTCACAATATTTAAAATAAATATATGAATTATACCTAAATGGGTATTGACATAGTTAAAATGTGAATGCAAAATAAAATTGGAGTTATTCCAGTTAAATGTATACCACATGATGAGAACTTATTACTGTTAAAATTTGACCTTTTATACTATAGTCAGAAACTGCTGATCAAGGAGAAAATGGATAAAATTCACAATGTATGGATATTTTAAAGTCTAAAGAATCTATAAGTCAAGTTAAAAATAAGAAATAACAGTTTTATGCATTGTATTCAACTCCCCACCAAAAGAAACCCACATATACAAAGCATACATAGACATAGGGAAGTATATATTTTGAGGGTTTTATTTTGTTGTTTATTTTGTATTGTGTTTGTGTGTGTGTGTGTGTGTGGTAGAGGAGCTACCATAACTATGAAAAAAAGTTCTAATATTTTAATGTACTTCATTTTACAGTTTGAACCCTTTTACTACTTCCCCCACTTATGATCATATCTACCTGGGAATGACATTCAATAGGTAATATCTGTTTTGATGATTTTGGGATTCAGACCCTGCCCATCAAAAGGTACAAGGGTTGTGACATGAACTATTCTTTGAGAAGAATACAGACTAATATGGGGGGGTGGATTTTAGGGTCTTATGTTTAAACACAAAATCATGGGTTAATAATTAACTTGGCTCAAGTGATTCTTGAATCAGCTGCATTAAACTTTAAACTATTTATCAGACAAAACTGCTTAAGGTAAAATAAATAAAAGAATTTATACCAGAAAAAATAAATATACATTTTTTCTGCAAACTTTAATAATACAGCTGTATAATATTATAAGTGGTAGATTTATATTTTCTCAAAATGTTTATAATGAAAATCAAAATTAATTCATAGGGGCTATGAAACTCTTATTTTTTTTAAATATGGGTGAATACATATATGTTTTTAGATTTTAACAATCACTACAATGATCGATTTTCGAAAACATACTTTGAGTGTTTTTGCTCTACTAGGTGTTCTTTATAGGTGTTCTCTTGTAAACATATTTTGTCTTGTCAGACAAACGAGTACGGCTGTGATCCACAGTTTTAATAGCAGTGTTTTGCTTTGCTTTGTTTTATTTTAATACACCTTTGAAATTTTAGTAATAAACAAAATGCCATTATATTTAATACTTTTTGCTTTGCATTTTTGTTATTTCAAAATTACTATGATTGGAATTACCTGGTTTTATAACTGAATAGATGAAAAATGAGTAATTTTCTCAAGCTTAAACCTATGATAGGGAAAAATGTTATGCAAACACCAATTGCCATTATTTCATAAAAGAGATGAGGCGGGCATTGCATTGTCTCTCAGTCTTGCTCAGAAGAGTAGCACTGGACTTCTGCAGTGTGTCATTTACTCTCACTAGACTGTTTAGCATTACAAATTTCTACATTTGTTGTAGAAAATGTTCCTGTCAGAAGTAGTTTGCAATGTCCTCCTTCCTTTTAGACACAAAGCGTTCACTCATTATATGTGTTTCCATTTCTGAGCAGAATTCAACAATTGGTCAAAGTACTTCTGGGATTCACATTACTCCGTTACCTACATTAGGATTACACAGTTCTTTATGATTTGTTTTCTTATACAGGGTCTTTAGTTTGCTACTTGTAAAAATGCACTTATTTTTCCATTTAAGGGAAAATAAATGTAAAAAGTAGTGGAATTGAGGACATATTGAAGAAATATCAGGGGTTTTTTTTTTTAGAGAAAAAAAGCAAAACAGAAGAAAAAGTAGAAATAATGTAAAATTTTTTAAAAAATGACAGTAAGAAATCACTAGTTGATAAATTACATATTGTTTTCTTAGAAGTAGTTGTTCAAGTTACAAAATCAAAGCAGGACTTATATCCAGAACATATAAAAACAGAAAAACATCAAGGCCCCCAAATTCAAAGACCCTCTTCAAAAATGGACCTTGGGGACCAGGGGTTTAGCTCAGCTGCATAAACGCCTGCCCAGCAAGCATCAGGTCATGAGATCAATCCCTGGTACAAAAAAAAAAGCCATCTGAGATGAACACACATTTCTCAGATAAAGATATACAAATGGCAAATAAATACATGAAGTAATGTTCACCATCACCAGTCATTCAGGAAACATCAGTTTTTTAAAGATTTTTTTTTAATCTTGTGAATTTTTTGGTGTCTTCTTATTTTTATGAAAACATTTATAAAATTTTACTTCACTGGTCCTTTTTATTGATATGTGTTCAAAGGAAACATCCGACAAGTATACATGAAAATAGCTTATATAACAAGACAGAAAATATAGAAATCGTCAAGAAAAAGTGAGGGGAAAAAAAGCACAATGCAAGACTTCAAAGTTAACTCTAAATTCAATTCCAGAAAACCTGACAAAACTTCATGTGTCAGGTTTCTGTTTTAAAAGTTTACTTTAGTGTAAAGTAAAGCTAGAATTTTAGTTCAACTAGAGTAATGGTTATATTTCGGAGACAAAGGAATCTTCTGTCAAACATCATGGACAAGGTGCAGAGAACACAATTTGGTAAAGGACTGAAAATCAGTTCAATGTTTGGATGTGAAAACTAATGCATGAACTTTCAAAAAATGTGATTATACCCTGGCAAAAAAATTAAATTAGCTTATAAAATCAATAACTATAATTCTATGTCAATTTTGATAACTTTCAACAAAGACAATTATTTATTCAAAAATTTCTTTAAAATTTTCAACATCTGTATGTCATTTGCATGCTAGGAAAAAATATCTAAGTAGCAGAATAGAACAAGTTTAAAATTTTATTTGTCTACAGTTTAAAAAGAATGTATACCACTATAATTCAAAATTTTCTGTACTTGATATTATGTTTTTTATTTTTTTGATGTTTCACTAAAATACATATTGAGGGTGATGGAGGACTAGTTAAACAGAAGTGGAGAGACAGTGAGTTTGCATTTAATAAAACTTGCTTGATTTTAACACAATCTTATGGACAATGATTCATCAAATTAAAAAAAGTATTTTTAGACAGATTGTTGTATTTTTGGATAAGAATGAGAAAGGCAAACTGAATACAGGCTCAGTCATGGGACAATGGAACTACAACTTTTTAGCATTATATAGAAAATAATGCTAGAAAAAAACAAATGCAGATAAATTGATGAAAGAGAACAGCCAGAAAAATCTTGCATTTATGGTTATTTAATTTTTTAAAAAGACGCCACAACATATGTCAAGGAAAGAATATTTCTCAATAAACTGGGCACCTACATGGAGAAAAATGAAACTGAAGCTTCATCGTGCATCATTTAAAAAAGCCAATTCAAAGTGGTTTAAAAATTTCAAATAAGACCTGAAACTATAAAACTACTAGAAAAAGACATAGAGGATGACTACAGGATATTGATCTAGACAAAGACCTTTTGAAGGTGACATCAAAAACCCGTGGCAAAAATAAACAAAATGAGATTTCATTAAACTAAAATGCTTCTTCTCTCAAAAGGATACAAACTTTGAGGAGACAGTCTATTCATCAGGAGAATATATTCGCAGGTCATATATGCGGTAAGAGGTTCATTTTGATAAAACACCAGATACTCAAATAATAGCAATACAATGAATAATCCAGCTTTAAAAAAATGACCAAAGGATCTGAATATTCTCAAAACAAGATATATAAATGACTAACAAATATATGAAAACTGACAACACTCATCATAAGGGAAATGTATTGCCAAACCACGATTAGCCATCACTTCACATACGTTAGAATAGCAATTTAAAAAGATGACAGATAATCTAAGTATCAGTAAGAATGCAGAAAACAGGGAGAAATTGTATATGGTCAGAAAGGAAAAAATTGGTACAGTAATTATGGTAAACAGCATGGAGGATCCTCAAAATATTAAAAATAAAATGATCCATCAATCTTGTTACTGGGTGCACATCCAAATGATATGAAATAAATATGTGACAGAGATATCTTTGTTCCCCTGTCCACTGAAGCTTTATTGCCATTAACCAGGATTTGAAATCAGTCTAACTTTATCATTGGTTTAATGGGTAAACAGAGTAATGTAATATCATATAATATACCATATATAATACCTACCTCATTAAAATGGAAGAAACGCCTATCATTTGCAACAGCATGTATAAGCCAGCAGGACATAATATTAAGTAAAATAAATCAGTCACTAAAAGACTGGATGATTTTACTTATGTGGAATCTAAAACAGTCAAATTTATTAAATTATAGAAAAAGTAATAATCACCAGAGACTGGAAGCTGGAAGATCAGAGAGATGTAAGCCAAGACACACAATCTCAGCTAAACAGGAAGAATAAGTCCAAGAGATCTGTTGTATATCATGACTGTATTTAATCACATTACATTTGACATTTGATAGTGGCCAAAATATTTTAAGTGTTGACATATATAAATTAGTGACTTGTTGAGATAATCTTTATGTTAAATACCTTCGTTTAACAATCCCACCATGTATGCATATAGTAAAACCTCATGTTGTACAAATATATATATATATATATATAGTTACTATTTGTCATTTAAAAACAAATGAAATATAAATACACAGAAATAGGAAGAGAATATGATTTGAGAAAAAATGAGAGAAGAAATGGATAATTTAAAATCCTTTTCAATAAGTTAAATGCTAGAAAAGTGACTTTATGCCACTAGCAATAAGTGGCCCATCAGCTGTATTTATAGTTAACTGCAGTAAGAATGTTCTATGTGAAAATGAAAGCAGAAAATACAGTGGTAAAGCACAATGAAAAACGACAACATGAGAATAATTTAAAACCATGCGATTTAGGAATATGGGCTATGGGACAAAGAGGGTGTCATTCAGGAATTCAACAAATTGTTTTTTAAATTATAGTAGCATCTTAACCTATTCATAGATGCTATTCTCATAAAATTAGCTTAAATACTAAAATTTCGCTTAAATGAAATTTTATATTTTCTTTCTTACTTTAATTCCACATAATCAGAGTAGTATAATAATAAAGAAAAGTAAGAGGGAGGGAAATTTGCCATTAATAGTTATTTCCTATTGAACAGTACACCTATGTAAGGCAGCATTTCCTAAACCTTTTTGGATAGATAGATAGATAGATAGATAGATAGATAGATAGATAGATTACATATATCCAGGAAATCAAAAGGTAAGAAAATCATAAATCTTAATATATGGTCAGAAGACCACCAGAATGAAAATCATATGGATACTTGCTACAAATATGGAAGTTCCATAAAGGCATACACAAAAATAATGTCTTTAGTAGGAATCCCAAACAGTATTTGCAGTCAAATAAATAAGGGACATGCCATACAATAGAACTGAGTATTGGGACACAGTGGCTAAAGAATATTAGGATTAGCACGACAAAAGTTTGGAAACCTTTATTTCAAAATCTGACTTTTACCTTCACAATACTGATGGGTACTGGTGGACTTTTAAGGTCCATTCTGTTTCCGAAAACCTATGATCATACCAATAGCATAAAAGCAGATATTACTTAAATTGACAGTTATTATAGGAGCCATAATTTTAGAATAGATCAAAAAATGGCCTGTGTGGGCATCCATTTTTCTGTTTCACTCTTCTCTTCTTATCATTATGATGGTTGGAGATTATCTGAAAAGTAGAACTTTGAAAAGCAAAAAATATTATCCACTAATCTTCTCTAAAACATGTGAAGTAAGACATTTCTTTAAATAGTCAACAATAGTGACTCTTTTTACCTAACCCCGCTAGAAATTTCGGAAGTCTTTTGAAGTATATAAATGTTTCTCAGGTTTCAGGAATGTTCTTCTTCATGAAATGTTAGCCTATTAAAATAAAAGAGACTTCGGGGGTATTCTATTTCAAATTTTCACTTTCTACTTCTTTTCTAAATAAAGTAAAATAACAAAATCAAGGTTTATCATATATAACCTAACAAATTATAATGAGTAATGTTTTTGAAAGATGTTGAATGTTAGCTAAAAGAGATACTGATACCCAAGAGAAGCAAAATGAGGAAAATAACCCCTTTTGTGATTGTTAAGCTTGACTGTGTTAAATTGATTGTCTCTGGGACCTGTCCAGGGATTAGCATGACAATCTTATGGGCGTGTCTGAGTGAGTTAAGATAGTGTAGACATCAGGGTTTATACCTATTTCCTCGCTTCTTTCTCTGGCACTACCCTCTTCTCTCCTCGTTGGCCACCGTGACCTAAGCATATTTCTCCATCATTCCTTCTACTATGAAGTCTCTGCCTTGGTCTACTAGTCACAAACTAAATTCCCTGAAATTGTGAGCCATTCCAACAAGGACAAACAAGGCTTGAATGTCCTGGAATTGTGAGCTAAATTAAACCTCTTATCCTTTAAATTGTGCTGCTGAGTTTTGTGTCCAAGTGATGAAAAAGTTTACTAATTCAGAAAACTAGTATATGGGATATTGTTCCATTACTACACCTAACTATGTGATTTAGAAACATTTGGAACTAGTTTGCATCAAAAATTGGAAAGGTTTGGAGGTGCAGGCTAGAGAAATCCTAGAATGCTGAAAAATAAGCCTGATGGATGACTCTGGTTGGAGTGAAAAAAAGGAGAATTTTTTGACGAATTAATAAAAATGAACACAGTAAAGGTCAAATTCAGAAGGTTTCTGTTGGGAACAAAGTTTTCAGTAAATTGGCCTAGACGTTGTGTGTGTTAAAGTCTGGGAAAAAAAAAAAAAAGCCTAAATTTTCCCTTGTCCTGATACTTTGCAGGAGACCAAGATTAAGGACATTGGACTAAAAATCATCAGAGAAAATTCCGTGAGAGTCCAACATTTAGAATGCAACACAGGGTACTGTTTTCTACTTTTAGCCACATTTACAGTGAGAATCAGAGCAAAAGAGAAAGTAGGAAAAGCTGATAGATTTAAATTCAGGTCCAGAAAAAAAAGTGGCTGCGGAGTTAGCTCAACTGCCTAAGTGTCCACCTGGCAAGTATGAGGACGTTAATTCAATCCCTGGTACAAAAAAAAAAAAAAAATCGAGTCCAGAAGGAACCATTTATAAAACTAGTGCCGAAAGAGGTGTGGTTGCTGGAGATTACTACCTGTTAAAAGAAACAAAGTACTTTGTACAAGACCAGCAAAAGAAAAAGCATCTTAGAAATCAAGACCTTATCCCTGTCAGATTCAAGTATGCAGAAGTATAAAACTTTCATTTGGTAAGAGATACACTAGGACCCCTGCTCAAGGGTGTCTTAGGGAATTATTTTCCCAGGATTCATTTCATCATGCTCAATCATCCAGGACCTCAGAGGACGTTGCGTCTATGGCCCAGTGGGTCCTAGCTATTGCCTCTTGTGACAGAAAACCTTGGTATCGTCCATGTAATGCTGGTGTTACCAGCCTGCTGAATGTAAGATTTGTGGAGCAAAGAAGGCATCCACTTACATACTAAAGGGAGACCTAAGAGGACAGGAAAGGAGCTCCCGAGAGAGTGCTCTGTGCAATGCAGTGGAATCCCCAGGAAGATAAGATGGCAGGAGAGTGTAGCATCTGTCACGGGAAGTTGTACCATGAAAACAAAGTGAACCCAAAACACAGGCCATGAAGCTGCAACCAGCAGTCATGTGGGTGGGGCCAACCACGCCCTCTGGAACTCGCATCTCACCACCGTGCTCTCCAGATGCCGGATGTGGCATCACAGGACTTAGCTTCAGCCATCCTCACCCTCTGGCTGTTCTATTTCCCCTCCACACCTCACATGCTGTCTCACAAAATAGCCCGGATCATTTTTCTCATAATTTATCTATTTCATAGACACATTTATAAAACAAGATCCTACTGCGGTCATAGTTATTTTATACAAACTGCTACATTTTTAATTTATAGCATGTACAACTGTTAATGAAACACCAGTCACCCTCCCTGGAAATTTTATTCCATGTGATTTTATGATTTTCTTGGAAAGTACTGTTTTAATTCTCAGTAGATTAAAGATTTCACTCAAGAAAATGTGACTAAAAAGTGACGTGCATGTGCTGAGTTCCTTCACGTGAACGTCTAGGAGGTGTAACTGGAGGGACTGATGGACACACAGCTACTGCTTAACAGGAAGTGTGGGTGGTGATAATGAATGAACCTCTCATTTTTCATGTCAGCTTCCTTCAAGTGTGATCTTCCCTGTGGTTATAAGTTGTCTGTTAGAAGCTCCATGGTTATGCCTCATCCTATCATCAATCACAGCACAAAAATTCCTCTCTTTTCTTATCACTTCATCCAGTTTCCAGAACATTCCCATCATCTTACTGTCAGACCCACACATATCTCTAAAATGATAATAATGCCGAGAAATATGGAAAATGCTGCGACATATTGTACTAAAATGATACAATTCAAGCTGACATAACCCCAAGTCAACATTTTCTCTAATTTCTTCTATTTTTTTCAACAGAATTCTTGCAGGAGTTTTGTCATATCCTTCTAAAAGACGTGTAGAACACGCCATTTCATGAGTTTCTGTGTTTGCTGATAGCCAGATTGGGAGGCTGAAGAAAGAGGGAAGAAAGAAGATGTCTGTATTCTTTTCCAATCCTATTTGCTGTTCTTGGTTCCGTCACTGTCCATAGGAACAGCTATTTTCCTGATTATTCATTTTGACACCTTCTCCTATTATATATTTCTGTAGCTACACTTCCCCCAGTGTCTCATTTTATACAAGTCACTATCAATACTCACAAGTCTGAGAAGACTTCTCATTGTGCCCTATAATAACTATTCAGTATTCAATCTCTTGTCTTTTGGATTCTGCTTGTGAAAAAGGGGGAAATTTGCCCTTTTTTCTAATCCAAATCAAAGCAGAGACCCTCCAAGTGGCATTTCACGAGTCATTTGACTTGCAGAGCTTTCATGATAAAGACAAATAAAAATATGCCTCCTCGTATTGCTTGAAACATTTCACTGTTGAATCACTCTGCAAACAACTTTGGTTTCTTCAGGTTAAATGCATTCTGTGACTGTAGAGCATTTTGCCCAGTGAACCAAAAATATCTGTGGGTTAATAACTTCCATGGATCCCTAATTTAAAAACCTGGATGCCATCTAGCAGACAACATTCATTGTTGTGTTTTAATTTACTACACAGAATTAAACTTTTATTCTTTACCTTTGAAGTGTCTTTACAAATTTAATGCCACCAGATTGTGCTACCCGTTGAGATAGGCAGAATTTCATTAAAAGCCATGTACAGTTTAATCAATCCTCTTCTGCAACTCTGAATTGCCTTATGGCATCGATCACAAAATATTTAAACAAATCTCTCGGGAAGACATAGAAAACCAAATGAGACCTTCATTTTGTTTCTCTTTTAAAGAAGCCCTGTTTTTACCGGCTCTTTTTGTTTGAGCAATGTTGACAAAGCTTTTTAGCTCACATCTTAAAATAAACTACAGCATGATCCCAAAACATCTTTTATTCACACATACAAAACCTTCCTTACTGCATTATATAGTTTTAAGGAATTTGTCTTAGGCCTGAAGAGTGGGCAGTGACTCCTTGAGGGACACTTTCTATACAGGTTAGGGCATCTCTCTGTCTGCAAGTTCTGTGCTCCTCTCAGCAGACATTTCTACCTCCTTAGCAGAAACTCATTTAGCTCAGTCTCCTTCTCTGAGAGCTGTACATTAGAATGTGACATCTACGAATTTTGACAGCCCTTTCTCAGCTATCTGCACCTCCTGTTCCAGGAGCATTTCCTTGTACCTGTATTTCTCATACTTCCAGAATACTGGAAATGAAAGACATATCTGTCTCATTCTCTAAGTACCCTTTCTTCCAATTAAGCCTCAACTACATTTCAGTAAATATCCTGAGGACCAAATACAAACCTCCTGTCTGCCTATGAGATTTTCTTTACTGCTATTTTATCCACATGCTATATATACTTCGCCATCCTGTTTAAGTGCAATCTCTACTTATGCTTTGCGGCCTACCAAAGTAAAGCCACTCCTGCTTAATATTATCTTTGGGACATTTGCTGATACTATTTTATGTTTTAGAGTAATTTATTCATTCTGAGAAGTCTTATAACTAACATGGAATGACAGTGTTTTGGGGAGTCTAGAGAGGCTTTTGCTCACCTCATTGATCAGCAGGGTTGATTTTGTCTAGTCCTTTTGCTGTAGCTCCTGTGATGATGACATGCATAATAATCTTCTTCTAACTACATTGCCACAGACATTCATTTGTTTTCTGAGCTGCTGTTTACAGATGTGTGGAGTTAGGATTTTTAAAACTGAACTTATTCATTAACTCATTAAATGTCTGCATGATCTTTTTCAATTAAAACAGAAGTAGTTTTATTGTTTTATTCAAATTGGTATATTGTTTTATTCAAATTTTGATTTAAAAAGAATAATTTCCTTTTTCCTAAATTCCAATGCTGACCTCTTATTCAATATAATCTTTCATAATTGCACTTAAATTATTTGTTCACGCATTCAATTAATCAACAAAAATATGTTTGCCTAAGGTATCAGTACTGACCCTTGACTAGTTGTTCATGTTTCATGAAATTTATATCCTCTGTATAAATTTTTTATGTCTCTCTGCAAGATATGCTCTGAATATGTAACTTTGGATATAGAAGAGCACACAATTCAACAAGTTGGAAACAACCTTCATATTTTCTAAAATGAAATCAGATACTTTCTTAACTCAGCAAATATACTGTATTACTGAGGTTGGGAAATGAATCAAAATGCATACTACTACAAAACTAGGATCCACAATTTTGTATTTGAGTTATTTAAAATTAATATTTTTAAATGAGTACTGTGGTAATCCAAAAGTAAAGTTGGTTACCATCATTGCTACTTTTAGTATCACCTTTGTTGTTAAATCCTATAGTGAAAGTGTATTACTCATCATTCTCGAAAGAAACATAACCAGTAGAATGTACATGGGTAGATAGCTGCGAGACGATTTCTTTGCTTCACACAGCTATGAGGCCGAGAAGCCCCATGCTCTGATAACCTGGAGCTCTGATCCCAGAGACTAAAAACTAAAAGGTCAGGAGTTTTGATGCATAATCCCAGTCTCGGCCAATGCAGAAATGCACATTGTGTAAATGACTGGCAATGATTCCATTGGTTAACCGTCTGATTATATTCCTCTGGAGAAGGAGGCATGACTGAAGAGAATTGTCTAGTCTGTACCAGGTTTCTTTCTCCTAGGAAATTTTGTACTCAATCACACATGTGCACATACATCCACTTCTGTGTTCAGAGGCCTGTTCTCCCCACTGCAGTGCAGGCCAGTTTGAAAATACAGCCAAGTTTCCTAGCTCTTTGTCAGCTTGACTGGGACCATTGTGACTTTTCTCACCCAACTTCTCACTCTGGTCCAATGGCACTATCTTTATTTATTTTTGTAATAACAGCTGAAAAGCCACATTCCTTCAGCAATTACTTTTCATGCGTAAATGAGTAATGCCAGCACTCAAGACTGGAACATTTGTACTTAATTATCATTTCTGACGTGTGTATATTATAGAACCCTTCTCTCATTTTTTCTGCTTTTGTGGATATTGGAATGTAAATTGAATCTAAGATAATAACAGCTGTGTAAGATTGTATATGATGAGGTTTCAATAAGTAGTTAATACAGCACAGTAATATAAACAAGAACAATGTAATTTTGGATTGTTCATATGAATTAGAAAAAAAAAACACTCACTCGCATATTATTAAATAGCTACCAAAGACTTAACATTGACCTCAATGTGACTACATTTTAAACATGCTTCTTTCTGACTCTAGGCCTCTGATCTTTCATTTCTTGGACAATTTCCTTTAGAAAAACCTGTCATTCTAAATTGTTTCATGGTTCCTTTGACACATGATTCTTTGAAAACCTATTAATCAGTTTTATAAGCCATGAATGTCTTTCTCCAAGACCTGGGAGCCACCCCTTTGTATCGTAATTTGCACGGGGTCTACCACCCTTCACTTTCAGTCTCAGGTAGGCACCTAATGTTAGCAGAGACCTTGTAAAACCATCTCCTGTCATGCGGAGGATAAAATTCATGTTTCCTCTGGGTACAGCCAATCAGCTAACTCGCACCAAGTGTTTAAAGCCTCCTGCCCTTGTTTCAACAGAGTTGAATTCAGACTGAGTTCTGGCTTCTCCCTGATGTTGCAATGGACATGAGTGAAGTTTTCCTAATTACCTTTTGCTGTAAATTTTGGTTTTACTGTACAAACTACAGTTCTTATTACGGGAATCTACCCTTTCTGAGAAGTTTTAATATGTGTAAGGAAAATGAGTAAAAGTAAAAAGAATAGTAAAGAAAAATCAATGAGAACATTAAGCGCTTGTAGAAGGTGGTTGAAAAATATTTTCATTAAACACTGGTTATCATCCATGAAGCTACAGAAGGGAAAAAAGTGAGAGGTCTCTGAGAAATTATGACACCTCAAGACACCACAAATTTTTGCTAAGAGTCTCAGCTTGAGAATGTGCACATTGAATGATACTGCATGGCCACATTTTTGCTAGACATATATAGAAGAATAAATAACAAAAAGGAATTAATACTCTCCCCTAGTTGTACAAGTGTCAAAAAATATAGCTGCCCTCCTGAGAGTTATTGAGACTTTCTGTCCAGCACAGGCAGAATTATCATTCCTTCTGTCAAAACACACTGAAAATGAGGTGTGAACTATAGGGATAATTTCACTTTTCCCATGATGAGCTAATACCATGATGGTCCCCATACTCAGCAAGTTATCAGTAAAATCAAGTCAATTGAAGTATTATATAAATGATGGCAAGAATTAATAATCTCTGGAAATTGTGTTCATTCCATGTCATATAACACAGTTACTGTAGTTTGTAAAAAGACTGACTACGAAGAATCTTCTGGGTATAACTATTCCTTAGACAGTTATTCTTTCTTTCCAAACATTGGCAAACAGTGTTTGAGAAACTGGCAGTAAGATGTTTAATTAGAATAAGTTTACTTCTTTTTTATGATAATGCTTACATATTAAGAGAAAACTTAGGAATCTAAGTTTTAGCAATGTTTAGGAATCTAATTAATCATCCAATACCTACAATTTAGGGACATTGCCTTTAAACATTTCTTTAAAATTCACATCCAGATATGTATATCATAAAGCAGATATTTTTTACTATTATTTCAACGTTATTACACTTGACTTTCATAACAGGTCTATAAAACAGATACTATTCTTATACTATTTTCAATCACAGTAAAAAGCACCAAAAGATTAAATAACTTTTCTAAGATCACCTTATTAACTAATAAAGTCAGATTTTATTTAGGCTGTAGAGTTTTACAGCTTATGCTATTATGTCTACATGCCAAATTTTTTCACTATCATATGCACTTTAATTGTGAGGTTCGTATAATCACATATTTTAGCCTATTTTTCCACATATCTCCTAAGCATAAATTTCTAGAATGGCTACTTAGTCAAAGTGCATACTTGTTTAACAAAACTTTGATGCCGTTATTAAAAAAAGTTGATGTAACTTTTACTAATTTCATTTCCATTTATATTATAAGGAAAGGACACTTAATTTCTGCATCTCACACATTTTTCTGATTTATTCCCACCACTACTGAGTCTAAAAATGTACCTAAAAGTAGCATATACTGGAAGTTAAACTTTTTTATTTATGCTTCAGAAGAGACAGTATGGAAATGCCTGCACAAATTTTATTTTCTGTTTATTTTGTATTACACTTTGTGATAATCTCAGATTCATCTTAAATTCATTAATTATATTGATGCAGCACAGGCTACTCTATAAGATACAGGTACAAAATAAATACTATTTTCTGTTCTTTTAATTATCTTGTTATCTATGAGGGAAGTTACCCATAGAAACATGTAAGACAGAATGAAGTCCTTGTCAATTACAAATGCAAGTATTACATCTTACAGAAACATGAATAAAAGTTTGCTGTTAATTCTGGTTTAAATTGTCCATGAAAACACATCTTTTATTCCATTTCCAAAATTTATCTTGCTTTTAACTTTGTTTCAATAGATTTATTTTGAAGCATCAGTGGTGTTTGTCAGATTTTTGTAGATAGGGCATAGTACTTGAGACTATTAAAAGGACAAAAACTTTGGAAACTGTGGTGGTACATGCCTGTATCATCCAGTATGCTGGAAGGAGGATCACAAGTGAGAAACCATCTGGGGAAAGTTAGCGCCACTCTGCCTCAAAAAGAAGGAGGAGAAAAAAGAAGAAGAGGAAGAACAAGATAGAAGAGGAAGAAGAAGAAGAAGAAGAAGAAGAAGAAGAAGAAGAAGAAGAAGAAGAAGAAGAAGAAGAAGAAGAAAGAAGAAGAGGAGGAGGAAAGAAGAAGAGGAGGAGCAGGAGGCGGAGAGAGAGAGAAAGGAAGGAAGGAAGGAAGGAAGGAAGGAAGGAAGGAAGGAAGGAAGGAAGGAAGAAAGAAAGAAAGAAAGAAAGAAAGAAAGAAAGAAAGAAAGAAAGAAAGAAAGAAAGAAGAGAGGAGGAAGAAAAAGTGAACCCTGGGTTCAATACCTACTACTACCAAACTAAAAATAGAAAGAAAGAAAAAAATCTATTGGACTTGAAGTGTTGCAGGAGAAAGAAAAAGACATTGAAAACACAGGCCCATGAAGAAATGAGAGCCAACATTTATCAGGGCTTTCGTTCTGCACAGGAAGGGAATAGGAAACAGAGACAGGGGCATCTGACCTTGTGAATCAGAGCTATTGTGACCAGAAGAGAAATAACTATGCTGCAAACATTTGCTAGGAAGTACATTTGAGTCCTTCCCCAGAGCTGTCACAGAGATCAGGACAGAAGAGTTCACTGAGGAGCCACAGGACCTATGGGACAAGCCCCTTGGGGTGGTGAAGACAGACCATGTCATCTCCTGTTGTCATAGCCATGCAGCAGTGCCATCCATTGAAGCCTTTGTAAGTTGTAACTCAAAGCCTCAGAAATAAAGTTTGGGAGAGCAGTGTTTCATAGTGTTACAGGCAGCTGAGTTAGTCAAAAATATTATAGGCAGTGAGATAAGTTATGTCCCACCTTAGGCCCATCTGCTTTGTGAGTTCCCAGTCTTCCCCCACCTTGAACCCATGGTTTTACTTTATAAAAGTCCCTGGAAAAGACAGAGTCTTGGGCAACCCACTCGGGATCCCTTCTGTCTCTCTCAGACAGAAGATTTCTTTCTCTCAATAAATATATTCTACTCTTCACCTCCATTGTTCCTAAAATTCATTCTTTGATTTTAGAGAACAGGAACTCGTGGACATAGTAGGTTGGGAGTTTCCTTCCCCCATATCAATAGCAACCTGTGAAACTTCTCCCCAGCCCCTCAGCCTCTTCCTCAGAGTACATTCCTGGTTCAGAGACATGAAAATCACCACAATGCAGCATTCACTGGTTTTCCCTGCTGACTCAGGCACCAGCAAGTGGAGAGATGATACTGGCAAGTGTTAAAAACCTAAGGAAGTTCAATTTGAAATTCAGTATGTCTGGAACCATGTCCGCAAAGCACAAAAGCCACAGTGAGTGACAGGGGCAGGAAAGACAGGGTACTTGAGCTGTCTGAAAAATCTGAAACACAAACTACCCACAGTGAACAAAAAGGCACAAGAGCATCTGTGCAACCCTTTGTCTAACAGTTGGTTAAAAGTAAGTATGGAGTAAATCTCAAATCTCTCCAAAACAAGCACCAAGGAATGGTGCCAGCTTTCTGTGAAATTTCACGTAATGAATATGACCATGACAATACAGCCTTTATTTAGGTCAGGGCTGTGATTTTGAGGTAAGATTTTTGTAGCCTTACTTTAACCCTTGCTGCAGTTTGGACGTGGAATGTCTAAGGCCTCTGTGTCTGAGGCTGGGTCTCAGCTGGGTGCTCCTGGAACGTGATGATAACCTTAAGAGGTGGGAAAAGTGGAAGGTTTCTGTTCAGTAGCAGGGTCCCCTTGAAGGACTTAGGGAGACACCCTGTCTCATTTTGTTCACACTTTGACCTGAAAGTGAAGGCTGTTGCTCTGCTCTATGCTGTTGCTGTCCTGTGCTGCCACAAGTCCTTGAAAGCAATGTGGCCAGTGACCATGGACTGAAATTCTAAAACTGAGCCAAACTAAACCTTTATGTTTTGTCAGTTGCTGTGGTGGGTTAACAAATGGTGGTCAACTCGTAACACCCAGCTGAACTAAATCAGTGCAGTGCTGGGCATAGAAGTCCCACCGGAGAATTGTCACCAACAGCATAAAAAGAGAACTGAAGGGGAAGACTGTGTGCTGTTGATTCTCCTGGAGAAGAGTGTCACACTGGTTTTCTTGATATGATCTTGGCCTTTCTCATCATAGGAGCTTGAGACCTCTCGCTGAGACTATTGCTGTTCTTTTGTAAGAAGTGCTGGTCTTTACTTGCAGCATCACTTCCAGGATCCAGAGGGGAATATGGGATACTGTTGATTCTCCAGGAGAAGGTTGGCGTGCTGGCTTCCCCCTGATATGAACTTGGCTGCTCTTATCATTGGAGGAGTTTGGAACCTCTGCTGCTGAGGGTGGCTGTGGTATGTTTGGGAGAGCTGAGGTCCTCACTTCGAGCATCACTTCCTGGCTCCAGTGCAGAGCCCTCAGCCTGCTGGCACAGATCCTTCATCTCATCAGTGCAGACATTCTAGCTCCCACCACTGACCTCTGGGCCTTCCCAGAACAGAACTTTGATGCAGAATTGCATTAAGACAGTGTCACAGGCTCTAGACCTTCAGTTGGAGGGACACTAGCCAGGAGGGACCCAGGGCACAAGGCCTTTGACAAAACATTCTAATGGAGGTAAACTCCTGTGAATAAAGTCTATAGAGTCAAAATTTGTGGAAGGGGGTCCCTGCATCTCAACTGTTGGGTACAGCTAAGAACACTTGAAATGGCAGAAATTATTTTGTCCTTTCTTTCAAAAATAAAGAAATAAGTTCCTGGAAATTATTTGCAATGAAAGAAGAAAGAAAGAAAGAAAGAAAGAAAGAAAGAAAGAAAGAAAGAAAGAAAGAAAGAAAGAAAGAAAGAAAGAAAGAAAGAGAGAAAGGAAAGGAAAGGAAAGGAAAGAAAAGAAAAGAAAAGAAAAGAAAAGAAAAGAAAAGAAAAGAAAAGAAAAGAAAAGAAACTTATTTTGTGTCACAGACCTCAGTGCACTGTCACTTGGCCACATCATATTGGCTCTCTGTGGCACATTACATCATGAAAGAAGCACATGCATGAGGAAGCTATCCATCTCGTGGTGGCCTGGAAACAATCAGAGAGAAAGATGGGAAGGAGACAGCATCCCAATAGCTCCTTCAAGGGTATTATCCCCTCAGTGACCAAACTTCCTCTCCCAGACCTCATCTCCCAAATATCTCACAGTTCCTAATGCTCTCAGAGACACTGACCAAGTCTTTCATTATAGGAGACTTTTAAGATCACCACTACAGCTCATTTTAATGAAATATTTTTCTTATTAAAGAACATTTTGTCTAAATATAGTAATAGTAACAGGAGTGTATAAAGATTAAGATATACTTGTATTGTTATAGCTACTATTTTGACCAATATTTTTTTCCTATAATGTATTTTTCCCTATAATGGGCCCTGAACTATATAGGTATTCATCAACATGTATAAGCATAGAATTATTCTGTGAGAATTTTGGGATTTGTTGTGAGCCTTATCCTGATTTATATGGACATTCTCTTTATGGAAGGAGACAAATTATTTAATGAGTTTTGGATAGCTTATTGTACATCAACCTTGATCATTTGTAACTCTGTTTCCCAGTTTTGAAATACTCCTACCAAGACTATAAAATGAATACTAAATATTTATACTTGTCTGTCTTCAATAAAGGAAGTTCTTTAGTGGTTTCATGTTATACGGATATTGTCACTTGATGTATTGCTTTAATCATTTTCTTGTTTTAATCAGTGTGCACATGTGCTTAGAGAGATCTGACTTGCATAATATAATGAATGCCAAAAATAACAAGGAGGGAAATCTCTGGGTCCTCTCTAATTCCTAAATATAATGTAATCTCTGAACCAAATGAAAGTGTCTCTGGTTCAATTTTTTCAGGAGCACATGATCAATTTATCTCCACCAAAGAGAAATAAAGAGAATGAAAATATAGAGGCAAATTATCTAGTGCCTGGAATGTATTCAGAGATATTTTAGGCCTGTAGAATAAATATCACTTTCATTTTATAAACAAACATTTTAGAGATATTCAGTTGTGTTCCTTTTCCTAGTGTTCTAAAAGTAAATAAATGGATAAGCATTTTGAAATGAATACACCAGAGTGGACACAACTTTTTAGTTTTTATTCAAATGATACATATAATTACTATCATTTTCATGTTCATGATATCAATCACTATTTCTTGTTTGCTAAGTGCTGGACACTGTGTTAAGAACATTACAAAATTATTCTCATTTTAATCCCTAAATTATATTAGAGATAGTGTTCCTGTATTCATTTTATAAAATTAGCTATAAATGAAGTTTATGGATTTTAGGCAACAAAAATGGATTAAAATAAACAAATGAATAAAAGAAAGAAACAATGAAAGAGAAAAAAAAAACCTAACTAAACTCCAAGACATTTTTAAGGAAAAAAATTATAAATTTTAAATAAGGAGCATTCTCTCATATGTGAAGAGCCAGTACAATCATATGTTTGAAAAGAGAAATAACTTGTGCTGAACTGGAGGGAAGGAAGGGTGAGAGTCTAGCAGAGTCAGGTGAATCTATGATGCTATTTCCCATCGGAGGTAAAAATTTCCCCAATACAGATAAACGAGTTGCATGATACACCTTTAGCCGTTATAAGTCCTTTCAAATATTTGGTCAACATGAAAAGACAAAGAAAGGAAAGGCTAAAAGGAAAGCAAAGGGAAACAGAAAATAAACAAAAAAATAACCTACTCAAAATCTAGCACACACAAAAGTCTTTAGACTACAGGAATCAAGTCATACAATCAAAGTTTAGATTACAGGATCTCTTTTAAACAGAGAGGGGGCCTGCAGCTACCTACATTCCGCCTCATGAGCCCAAAGGGCATGCAGCAATTTCCAGCCCACAGAGAAGTTTTGGCACACTGCTCCAAGACTGGTAAGGCCCAGCCCGGTGCTCCCTATCACCAGAGGACTGAAGGGTCTCCCCAGGCCTATTTGGGCCTCACCCAGGAAACTCCAAATTGCCTGTGGCTGCCTGCATTCCCAAAGGATATGCAGCAATTTTCAGCCCATGGGAAAGCTTTGGTATGTCACTCCCAGGAGGGTAGGGCCCCACGCAGCATTCCACATCACTGGAGCAGATGGGCCTGTTTGGGGTCTGACCAGTAACCCCCAAGTTGTCTGCAGCTTCCTGTGTTCTTCTTTGCAAACTGAAAGTATGCACAGAGATTTTCTTCCCACAGGGAAGCCTTGGTATATCTCTGTGAGACTGGTAGGCCCCTGCCTGGTGACCCCAAATGGCTAGAAGATACCTGGTAAGGTCTGTCTAAGGACCTCCATTGAACTGGGGAAATTCCCTGCAATAGGAATAGATGTTCTCAACCCCAAAACAACTGAGACCTTGCCTTCAGCTTCCCAAAAGGAATATGGAAAATGACAAAATGAAAGAGCAAAATGCAATCTCAAACTTCCAGCCCATCCCAAGCAAGCCTAGGAGACATGGACATAGAAGAAAATGTAAGCCTTACACCTGAAACTCTTGAAATGATAGCAAATGAAGTAAAGAGACAACTTCAGGAAGCTATAAAAGAACTCAGATCAGAAATAATCACCCAGGTAAAAGAAGAAATGATAAATGTAATGAAAGAAAGTCTGAACACATCTAAAGAAGACATAGTTACAAAATTAATGGAACAATGCAAAAAGATGAGAACCTTGAATGAACAATATAAGAAACAAATGGAAATGCATGAAACAGTTTGAAAGAGATAAACAGGAAATCACAAATTCCATAGAAATTTAGCAAAACTGCCTCAATGAAAGTGAAGATAGAATTTCAAAACTTGAAGACAAGATTGCTGCTAGTAAACAGGAAAGGAAATATCTTTTAAAAATAAGGAATCAGGAAATAATAATTCAACAGCTATAAGATGATGCAAAGAAAAACAACATAAGATTGATAGATATAAAGAAAAAAGGTGACAAAAATGATATCAAAAAGCTATTTACAGAAGTAATAGCTGAACATTTCTCAAACATCAGAATGGAAACTGAGATACAAATAAGTGAAGCATATAGAACTCCAAATAGCCATCACCAAAATACAACTTCACCCAGACATATAATAATCAACATCCCAGAAATGAAACATAAAAATGGAATATTAAAAGCTGTTAGAAGAGAAAGATCACCTATAAAGGAAAGCCTACCAGAATCAGAGCAGACTTCTCAACACAAACAATAAAGTCAAGAAGAGCATGGAGTGAAGTATTTCAGATCCTAAAGGAGAATGACTTCTAATCCAGACTGATGTACCCTGCAAAACTGTCCTTCAAAATTGATGGGGAAATGAAATACTTCCATGACAAAGAACAACTGAAGAACACCATGACCACCAAACCAATCCTGCAAAAAATACTGAAAGACATTCTAGATAGAGATATTTAAAAACCACTAAGCAAGGCAAACATTTAAATATATATATATATATAGTTATAACCATTAATGTAAATGGCCTCAATTCACCAATTAAAAGAAACAGACTGGCAGAATGGATCAAGAAACAACATCCAACCATAAGCCATATACAAGAACCCCATCTAACCCAAAAGGAAACTCATAGACTGAAATTCAAACAATGCAAATCAATACTTCATGTAACAGGAACCCAAAGAAAGAAGGGGTAGCTATTCTGCTTGCAGACAATGTGAATTTCAAACCCAGAATGATCAAAAGAGATAAAGAAGGCCACTACATACTAGTTAGGAGAAAAGTTAAAGAGGAAGAGATAACAATCCTAAATATATATGTACCAAACTTGGGAGCACCCAGCTATACAAAACAAATATTAACAGAAATGAAAAATCAAGTAAGCATTGATACAAAGAGACAGATCAACTAGACAGAAAATCAGCAAAGAAATAAGATTAAATCACACCTGTGAACAAATGGTCTTGGTGGGTGTATACAGAATGTTCCACCCAATAACATCAGAATATACATTCTTCTCAGCAGCACATAGGACATTCTCTAAAATAGAACATATACTAGCCCACAGAATATGCTTAAGTATATGCAAAAGAAATAAAATTGTTCCATGCATGTTATCAGATTATAGCACCATGAAACTAGAAATTAATCACAAAGCAAACTACAAACCCCCCACAAACACATGGAAATTGAATAATACACGCCTGAGCAATCCTAGGGTCACAGAGGAAATTAAAGAAGGGAATAAACAATATCTACAAGAAAATGAAAATACAAGTAAAACTTATGGGAACCTGTGGGATGCAATGAAAGCAGTCCTCAGAGAAAATTTTATGGCAGTTAATTACCACATCAGGAAAACAGAACAAACACAAATAAACAACCTGGTGCTACACCTCAAACATCTAGAAAAAGAAGAGCAAGTCAAGCCCAAAGCCAAAAGAAGGGAGGAAATTATAAAGATCAGATCAGAAATCAATGCAATGGAGACTAAGAAAACACTAAAAAGAATCAATGAATCATATAGTTGGTTCTTTGAAAGAATAAATAAAATTGATAGCCACTAGCCAACCTTGTTTTAAAAAAAGGAAGGAAAAAACTCAAATTCATGCAATGAGGAATGAAAAGGGTGAAATCACACAGATCCTGTGGAAATAAAGAAGATCATCAATACCTGTTTCAAAATCCTCTACTTTCATAAGCTTGATAACACAGAAGAAATGGACAGATTCCTAGAAACATATGAATTATCAAAGCTGGATCAAGAAGATGTAAAACTTCTCTATAACCCAATTTCAATTAATGAAATTGAAAATGTAATTAAAACCTTACCAACAAAGAAAAGTCCAGGCCCAGATACATTCACTGCAGAATTCTACAAGAAATTCAAAGAAGACTTAATGCCGACACTCTTCAAACTCTTCAGTGAAATTGAAAGGGAAGCAATTCTCCCTAACTCATTTCTGGAAGCAAACATTACTCTAATACCAAAACCAGAGAAAGACCCAACCAAAAAAAAGAACTACAGTCCAATCTCCCTAATGAACATAGATGCAAAAATTCTCAATAAAATATTGGCACACAGGATACAGCAGATCATCAAGGAGATTATGCAACATGACCAAGTGGGATTCATCCCAGTAATGAAGGGATAGTTCAAACATATGCAAATCAATAAATGTAATTCACTGTATCAATGGAGCTAAAAATAAGAGTCACATGATCATTTCTATAGATGTAGAAAAAGGTTTTTATAAGGTCCAAAACTTATTCATGGTAAGAACCTTACAGAAAATTGGAATAGATGGTCTTTACCTCAATATGATAAAAGCCATCTATGACAAACCAACAGCCAGTGTCATATTAAACAACCAAAAACTGAAAGCCATTACCCTAAAATCAGGAATAAGACAAGGATGTCCATTATCACCACTCCCATTCTATATAGTGCTGGAAATACTAGCTAGAGCAATTAGACAAGAGAGAGAAATAAAAGGAGTAAGGATATGAAAAGAAGCAGTTAAATTATCAGTATTTGCAGATGACATGATTCTTTACATAGAAGACCCCCAAAACTCCACTGAAAGACTCCTAGGTATAATATCTAAATTCAGTAATGTAGCTGGATCAAAGATCCAGTAGTCAAAGTAGTCCAGTAGTCAAAGATCAAAAGTCAATAGCATTCCTATAAACAAACAACAAACTCACTGAGAGAGAGGTAAGAGAAGCCACACCCTTCACAATAACATCCAAAAAAAATGAAATACTTAGGAATCATCTAACAAAAGAAGCAAAAGATCTATTAAGGAAAAAATAATAATACCCTGAAAGAAGAAATTGAAGAGGATCTCAGAAAATGGAAAGACATTCCTTGTTCATGGATAGGAAGAATAAATGTCATGAAAATGGCCTTTGTCCCAAAATTGTTGTACAGATTTAATGCTTTCCCATTCAAAATACCACTAGCATACCTCACCGATCTAGAGAAATCATTCCTAAAATTCATCTGAAACCAGAAAAGACCTAGAATAGCAAAGGCAATTCTGAGCAATAAAGGCATGGAAGGAGTCTTCACAATCCCTGACTTAGAGTTATACTACAAAGCTACTGTAATAAAATCAGCATGGCACTGGAATAAAAATAGACCTGAATATTAATGGAATAGATTAGAAGAAACCACTACAACTACAAACACACTCAGCCATCTTATCTTTGCCAAAAGGGCCAAACACATCCACTGGAAGAAAAATAGTCTGTTTAATAAATAGTGTTGGAAAAACTGGCTCCCCATATGCCAAAAACTAAAATTAGACCCATGCCTTTCACCATGTACTAACCTAACATCAAAATAGATCAAATATCAAAATATTAAAACAGAAACACTAACTCGGCTAGAAGAAAAAGTAGGTAGAAATCTTGAAGACATAGGAGTAGGTGGAGAATTCATGAACAAAAATCAAGCTTCAAGGGAAATACTTCTCATGTTCAATAACTGACACCTTGTCTTATTAAAAAGTTTTTGCATGTTGAAATCTCCAACAGAGTAAAAAGGAAACACATGAATTTTGATAAAAACATTAGTAAACTGTTCCCCAGACAAAGGACTTCTGTCTAGAACATATAAAGAAATTTAAAAAAAAATCAGACCTCCGAAATTCAAAGACCCAATCCAAAACTGTGCATCTGAGATGAACACATAGTTCTCAGGTACAGAAATACAAATGGCAAATAAATACATGAAAATAATGTTCATCATAATTAGTTAGAGAAATGCAAATTAAAACCACACTGAGATTCCATCTCACTCCAGAAAGAATGGCCAGGATCAAGAAAACTACCAACAACAAATGCTGGAGAGCCTGTGGGGAAAAAGGGACTCTTCTGCACTGTTGGTGGGAGTGTAGACTGGTGCAACCACTGTGGAGGTCAGTCTGGACAATTCCTCAAAAAGCTGGGATTGGAAGTCCCATTTGACCCAGCTATTCCCTTCTGGGCATATTCCCAGAAGAACTGAAAACATCATACCACAGTGATATGTGTGCTCCCATGTTTAAAGCAGCACAATTTGTAATAACCAGATCTTGGAAACAACCTAAGTGCCCATCAACTGAGGAGTAGATAAAAACAGATGTAGTATTTTTATACAATGAAGTACTATTCAGCTATAAAGAATGATCACATTGAGATATTTATAAGTAAATGGATCACTTCTCAGCATTTTGGCTAAGATAAAGTGTAGTATAAGGAAACTAATGCAACTTGAGACCATTCTCCTAAGTGAAATAAATCAAACTCACATGTATGAATATCATATTGTCTCCTTAGTGTAAAAAATGGTAAGAGTACTTAAGATACAAAATCCTCAATAAATACAGTGAAAGGGTAAGAATCTGCTGAAAGGGGGAAAAATAATATCTCAGGGAAAAGGAGGAAAAAGAAAAAGAAAGGCAAAATAAAAAATTTCTAAAGTTGTATAAACACATTTAGGATAGCTAAGATGATTGTGCTACAAACTCTATAAGTTCTTGGAGCAAAACCATTAACATTCATAGGATTGGAACAGTTTTGAAGATCATTATGTAAAATAACAACCTTAGTTCTGTTCCTAACAACTTATTTTGAAGGCCTATTTCATCATTGTTTTGGACTCTCTGCTATTGTTATTTATTTGTTTTTTTTTAGTTTCTTGTTTTTCTAGTAATCTGTCTTGTTTATTTTTGTGTTTTTCTCTCTAATACAGAAAGGATAGGTATACATGTGGAGACTCATACATGAATAGAACTTCTAAACAGTTTATGAGAATTGATTATATTATGTGTGATGAAATGAACAGCTACTTTGAAGAAAAAGAGACATTATGGTATCCATTGCTGATCCCATATTGGCATGCTGTGAAATCCAGTAATGCTTTTATTCTTTGTTCAGAGTGATTTTAGTCTGTTTTGTATTGTTTATTTTAACAAACAATACAGGAAAGTTTGGACAACTATTTTGAAGAGAGCAAGAGACATTACTGTAACCATTTTTGATTTTCCTGTTGTCTGGTTTTGAAGGCCTGTAACATCTTCATTATTCTGTTTTAATCAGTTTTATACTATTTTTTGTATGAATTAATTGTGTGTGAAGATATAGACAACTATTTAGAAGAAAACAAGAGACATTATGGTAGCCACAGTAGATCTTCTGTTGTCTTGCTTTGAAATGTGTCACTTACATTGTTTTCTTCTGATCTGCTGTTTTCTGTTTTTTTATGTTTAGTTTTACCCTCTTTAAAAAAACAGAAAAGGAAGCCTCTTAGATCTTTTGCCAAGTTCATAAACCTTTTCTTATTTTATATGTTTGTGTGTATTTGATTAAATACATTTTAAAGATAAAGGCAGACATTGTATCTTCAGACCTCCTGTGGCCCCTGTTTTTTCCTCTTGTGTAATTATATGCTTTCATGATTCTTTGCATGCTCCAATTGTCAGGTGCATAGACTGTCAAGATAGTTGCACCCTGTACCTTTAATTTATTGCTTTATCTTTGTGGTACATGTTTGCTCTTCTTAATGTTTGCACCTTATCTTAATGCTTCTTTCTGTCTTTAGTAATACACTCAGGAAGTTTTTATGAAATATTTATCTGACTTCACAGTCTGTCAGAGAATTTATAGGATCTTTGTGACATATTATTGATGGAGTCTTTTTTTTAAACTTTTCTCTGTGCCTCTGCAGTCTTAAATGATAATAATTTTTTCCTTTCATTTCCCTAATCAAGTATTCAGTTAATGTTAAATACATAAATAACAACAAACTTTTTTCTTTTCTGTTACTTTACTACATCTTTCAACAGAAAATATTTTAGTACAATATAGAGGATTAAAAAAAGAAAATCAATCGCTATACATTATTAATAAGAATGCATTATGCTTGCATTCTTTTAAACCAAAAGTATAGGTATGACTTATGGCAGTACCTGGTTAGCTGCAATGTTATTTTACTTTTGTTTTGAAATTACATGAAAAGAGAAGTAGGATTATTTATGGTAATTTGTAATTGCCCTAATTTTTTTTCTCTTGGTCAAAATGCATACTCTTAATTCTAATGGATTCTTCATAAGTTAATTTCTTGAAGCTATGCTAAAGCAAAGTTTATTTGACATTGTTAAGTACAGTTTAAATGAAACAAGTTTTAAAAAATACAAAAAAAGAAAGGAAATCAGCAATTCAAAAAATAGCTTAAAAATGGACAAAAGACCTGAAAGGACATTTTACCTAAGAACATATGAAGACAACCAGTAAGTATATGAAATATGATCAACATTATATGTTAGTAAGAAATTTCAAGTGGTAACTATGTTAATTACCTACCTGCAAGAATGGCTAAAACCCAAAGCATTGCCAGCACCTAATGCTGCCTCGCATATGGAGCAACAGGAGTGTCCTTCCATTGCTGGCAAGAATGCAGAATGGTACAGCCATTTGGAAGGTCCATTGGCAATTTCTTACCAAACTAAACTTACTTTTACATTATAATCCAACACTAGCTCTCCATATCAGAAATCAGCCACACAAACACTCGTCCTCAGATGTTTATTCAGAGTTGTCAAAATATGGAAGCAACCAAGATACTCTGTAGTGGGTAAATGAATAAATAAGCTGTGGTACATCCAGGAAATAGGATATTACTTAGCACTAAAAAGAAGTGAACCATTAAGCAATGAAAAATATGGATCAACTTGAATGCATATAAGTAAGATAACAAAAAGATTGGATATTGTATGATTCCAGTACTTGTCATTCTGCAAAAGAATAAGCTATGAAAATGTAAAAAGATCGGTAGCTGCCTGTAGTCAGTAGGTGAGGAGGAATTATCAGGCAAAACACAGAGCAATTTTAGGATGGTGAGCTATTCTACATTGCACTAAAATTGTGAATACATATCTTATACATTTGTTAAAACCCATGGAATATACATCCCATGAGTGAATCCTTATGTAAACGAAGGGTTTTGTATTGTATAACAATGATCTTCCAATGGAGAATCACTGAATGTAACAAATATCTTTCCAGCAAAGGATGTTCATACTGAGAGGAGCTGTATGTGTGTGGGGAATAAAAGCTACATGTAAATTCTCTGTACTTTTTAGTTGTTATGAACCTGAAACAAAGACCACAAGGTAATAGTATTTTTTAAAGGCAGCAGGGTAAAGGAGTGAGTGTCATATTAAACACTGAGTTAATGGTTATACAATATAATGACAATCTTGAAGTGTTGTTCTGTATGAGCAACTGGTACATCAAAATATATAGTGTTTGGGCTTTTTCATGTTTAGTATTCACTAAAAGGAATAGTAAGAAATTGTCACAACACAAAGTTGTTTGTTGATGAAAAATTTGCCTAGTCATTTTCACTATGACCTATCTGTACAAGTGACCAGGATAGGAGTCAATGGCAAGTGCAAGGTCTTGAGCTCCATTCTTGGTATTAAAAAAAAAATTCTGTACAAGAAGATTGTTTAAAAGTGGGCCAGAAAACTATGTCCTACATTCTGACATAAGACATTTGAAAAACATAGAGTTGTTTCATTTAATTTAAAGGAAGGTAGTTTAGATTAGGGAAGATAATATGGGAGGAAGAGCATGTTGTCTCAGGACCTGGCCACTTTTCACTCAAAACCTTCTACTGTCTTTTTTAAAAAAAGAATTTTCATAATGCATACCAGCTATACAAAACAACAGAGTTTGTTGTGACAATTTCACACATGCATTCCATGTATTTCAATCAGATCCTCTTCCTCCTCCTACACCTCTTTATTCTCTTCCCCATCCACGAAGTTCTTTAGCATCTTTCATGTTCTCACTTCTAAGTTCATGACATCCTTCTTTTTTCTAAATTTTGCATGTGAGTGACAACATGTAATACTTGTATTTTCATTCTTGCTATTTTCCTTAACGTGGTGTTCTCTGCTTGGATCCATTTTTTCTGCAAATGACATGATTTTGTTCTTGTATTAATCGCTAATAATATTCCATTGTGTGCATATACATTTTCTTTATCTATTCATCCACTGACAGGCATCTAGGCTGATTCTATAACTGGCCTATTGGGATGTGATTATGCAGTATCTCTGCAGTATATTCACTTTGATTCTTTGGGATACCTAGCAAGGAATGGCATAACTGGATCCTTTAATAGTCCTAACGTTTGTTAAGTTTAAGGGACCTCTGTATTATTTTCATAGTGGTTTTAATAACTTTCATTCCCACCAGCAGTGTAAAAGGGTTTCTCCCCACATTTTTTCTCTGCAATTAATGTTTCTGATACTCTTTTTTTAAAAAAAGTATTTATTTACTTTTTTTTTTCTTGTACTCCTCATGATAGACATCCTGACTGGAATGAGATGAAACCATCCTTGATGTTTAAAGATGTTGAACATTTTTTCATATAATTATTGCCCATTATATGTTGGGCTTTTGAGTATATCTGTAAGCTTTTTACTCATTTGTAGTTGGATCACTTGTCTTTTTGATGCTATATGTTTGAGTATTTTATATATTCTGGATATTACTCTTCTTTCAAAAGAATAGATGCAAAGATTTTATTACTATTCTATAGCTTTTCACTCTGTTAATTATTTCCCTTGCTACCTGAAATTTTTTATTTTGATAAAATCCCATTTATTACTTCTATTATTTCCTAAACTATTGAAATTATATTCAGAAAGTAATTGTCTTTACCTATGTCTTGAGGTATTTCTTTTTTATTTTTCTAATTGTTTCAGGATTCAGGTCTTATATTAAGGTCTTTAATGCACTTTGAATTATTTTCCTAAACAGGGTAAAAGATAGAGATATAGTTTCTTTCTTTCTAAATATTGAAAAATTGAAAATAATAATTGGACACTGTTCAGATAGAGCCAAAATTGTTCTAATGATACTTTAAGAACTAATATATGTCATATCTAATGTAATCTTATGAAACTATTATTCAAAATAAGCTACTTTGTTCACATTCTGAAATTTATGAAGTTTTTTCTGATGATTTGATAACAACAAATGCTTTTATATTAAAAATAAAGATGAAAATAGCAGTAGGCTATGGGGAAAAGTGCAAAGTAGCAGTGATATTATCAGACACTGTTTCCTAAGGAATTGCATAGAGATAGCAGTTGGTGAGTGAGGTGAACTGGTGCTGTGCTCCAACAGACTGACACACAGAACAGAATCAGGCAGTCAGCGCTGCCATTTTATTTCAAGGGGTTTGTATTGAACTCCAGCAGCAGAACAGTCCTGATCATATCACTGCTGAAGTCCTGGAGTGGAATGACCACAGTGGTTTTCCAACAGATGGGAAGCAGACTTGAAAAAATTCTACTGAGAGGTAGGACCTGGGATCACCTAAACTTCTCCAGACGCCACCAAAAGTTAGTCTGATACCTAAATATGAAGGTCTAGAAGCATCTTTGTGGTCTTCAACCAGCAGAGTGGCCTTGACCTAGTGCACAAGCTGGCAAGCACCATTGGTCTACAGTGGGACAAGAGCACTTCCCTGGCTCAGTGACCAGCTCTTCCCCAGCTCAGTGACCAGTGTGAGAGGAGTCAGTGGGGTGGGACAGTGGAAGTTGTAAGTCCAGAAGGAGCCAATTGTACAAATTCTAAGAGTAACCCCAGGTTTTCCCTGCCAGAGCAACTGGGAGAGCACCATGGAGACAGACACAGTGAGGGAGAGTGAGCATCTGAAACATCCTCAGTATATGATCTGTCCAGTCCCCACTTTCAGAGGCCAAGATTAGCTCCATACCCAGTACAGATCCTATTGCATATTCAGCAGGATTAAGCAGTACATTTCTGGGATGTGACTTGGACACAAATTTGGACACCAGAGGAATTTTATTATTTCTTTTGTTCTCTGTTAGACTGGTTTTCCTTTTTTCTGTCTAGTTGGGTTTTTCTTTCTCTCTTCTTGTTTGTTTGGTTTGTTTTTTTTTTTTTGCAATATTTGGCTTTCTTATCTTTCTATTTTCTTCTATTGATCATTTTTCTCCCTTTCCTCAACTATCTCTCTTGATTTTATGAATTTTCATGTCACTGAACATAGTCTGCTCTCTTTCTTGTTCATTTCAATATTCTTTTGTGTTCTCTGTGATTTTTTTCCCCTGCTGTGTTCTTCATCAGTCTCCACAACTTGGGTGACCATCCTCTGTCCTCCAATCTTGCTCCTACTATATTTGTCCCCATTCATCTCTCTTTTCTGTCCTCTGTCCTTAGTAAATCTCCCACAGAGAGTAAAATCATTCTACTAATTGGAAACTCATTGCATACAAGTTGCTGGTATATGCTGAATTCTGTTACATAACTGTAGAACTTGCTCCTGTGGTAAAGGTATCAAGTTAATAGTTACCACAGTGTGCCGGTATCTAGGCTGTGCTTGATGCTATAAATAGCACTAACTGAATTACATTAACCAGTATTTCTTATGTGTTGTAATCAGTTTCTCTGCCTTGTATGATGACACTGTGATTCTCCAGAGTCACAACAATCACTATAGTCCAGTAATAAAGGACTCAGTGCTGAACCAAATAGACAGCAGTTTATCATTTTTAATAAACTGGGAAGGTAGTTTCTTAGAACAGGCACAAAGACCAAGAACCACCTACACCTATAAGACATCTCTGAAGAATATACATTTACTTTGGAAATACTAATACTAATTATAAATGATACTAATGCTAATGATAAAGATATCTACTATATGTAATCTTCAAGCATCAACACAGAAAACAAACTAAAATTTAAAAATTAAAAATAGAAAATGACAAGGCACAGAAGCAAAATGCAACCACAGACATCCAGTCCACCCGAGTAAAGTCCAGAGCACAGTGAGATAGAGGAAATCACAAGCCACCTACAGCAGCTCTCTGAAAAGATAGCAGCAGAAATGGAAAAACAAATGGATATGGCTTTAGAAAAAAAACTTAGATAAAAAAGAAACAATGATTAAAATAAAAGACATTGAAGTAAACACAGATTAAAAGAAAATAGAGGAGCTTAGACAAAAGGTAAAAACAACAAATGACCAAAAAAGGAAAGAAATGGATCCCATGAAACAGATGCAAACAGAAATTCAGGAGATTAAAATTTCTATTGAAATTATATGTAGCAGATTGAATGAAGGTAAATATAGAATATCAGATCTAGAGGACAGGTCTGCAGCTATAGATCATCAAAAGAATAATATCTTAAAGATAATAGAGAAGCAAGAAAACTCAATCCAACAGCTGCAAGATGAAGCAAAGAAGACCCACACGGGGTTGCTCAGAGTCAAGAAGAAAGATAGAGATAGTGGAAATGCCATTTAAAAACTTCTTCATGAAAGAAATGACAGAAAATTTCTCCAACATTTTTAAAGTATTTGACATACACGTAAGTGAGGCATACAGAACTCCAAATAGTAATGGTCAAAATAAATCTACACCAAGGCATATACTAATCAAGATTCCATAAATTCAGCATAAGAAGAGAATAGTTGAAGCAATTGGAGAAAAGAAACAAGTCAGCTATAAAGGAAAGCCCATCAGAACCACAGTACACTTCTCATAATTAGCCATCAAATCAAAGAGATCATGGAGTGAGGTATTTCAGGTCCTGAAAGAGAAAAAACACCAACCTGGATTGGTACAATCTGAAAAACTAAAATCAATAGACAAATGAGATGCTTCCATGGCAAAGAACAAGTGCAGAAATTCATGACCACAAAACCAGCTCTCAAAAATGCTCAGAACGATATTTAACAAAGAGATGACGAAGACCACAATTTGACAAACCCCAGTGAAAGGAAGTCTTCAGCAAGAATAGTTAAACAGAGAGGAAAAACAAGGAACAAACAAGAAAATAATATGAGAAGGGTAAGCCAATACATATCACATGCAACCATCAATGTAAATGGTATCAATTCAACAATCAAAAGAAACAGAGTGGCAGAATTGACAAAGAAACAAGATCCAAGAATATGCTGCATACAAGAAGCATATCTAACTAAAAAATATCATACACCAAAGGATGGAAAACAATACTCCATGAGACAGGAAAAGCAATACTCCATGAGACAGGACTAGAAAAAAGGAAGGTAGCTATTCTACTTTCAGACAATGTGAACTTCAAGCCAAGACTGATGAAAAGAGACAAAGAAAATCACTACATACTTTCTAAGGGAAAACTCCAAGAACAAAAACAAAAATCATAAATATCAGTGTCCCAAATATCAGTACATCCAACTACATAAAATAAATATTAATATACTTGAAACATCAAATAAGCACTAACAATTGTAGTGGGGAACCTTAATACTTTACTGTCACAAATAGGCAGATCAACTAGACCAAATATTACAGAAATTATCAGAACTAAGCCAAACCCATGAATGAATGGATTTAGTAAATTCTTACAGAGTGTTCCACCCCACATCAGAAAATACATTCCAGCTGGGGATTTAGCTCAGTAGCATAAGTGCTGCCTGGCAAGCATGTGGTCATGAGTTCAATCCCCGGTAGCAAAAAAAGCAAAAACAAAACAAAACAAAAAAATCATTCTACACAACTGTGTATGGAATGTTCTCCAAAATATATAACATATTAACTCATAGAACATGCTTAAGTAAATGCAGAGGAACTGAAATTATACCAGGCATATTATCTGATGATAGTGCAATAAAAATGAAAATCAATGGCAAAAGAAACAATGGAAACCACATAAATACAAGGAAATTAA
This sequence comes from Hydrochoerus hydrochaeris, assembly GCA_004027455.1. Taxonomy (NCBI): domain Eukaryota; kingdom Metazoa; phylum Chordata; class Mammalia; order Rodentia; family Hydrochaeridae; genus Hydrochoerus; species Hydrochoerus hydrochaeris. The sequence continues at coordinate 62,442 of PVLA01006461.1, read as the reverse complement.
ATGATGACCTCTTGAACATCTAATAGGTTACAGATGAAATTAAGATGAGATTAAACAGTTTGTATAATTAAATGATATATCTATACAATGTTCTGTAATTTATGGGATACAATGAAAGCAGTCCTAAGAGGAAACATATAGCAATGAACTCTCACATCATGAAAACAGAATTAGCTCAAATAGACAAAGTAATATTGAACCTCAAACTTCTAGAAAAAAGAAGAACAAATCAAACCCAAAGCTCACACAAGAGAGGAAATTATAAATATAAGGGAAGTAATTAATATAATTGAGAGTAAGAAAACAATACACAAAATAAATTAATTGAAAAGTTGGTTTTTTGACAGAGTAAGTAAAATTGGTAAACCCTTAGCAAGTCTTATCAACATAAGGGGGAAAATTATTCAAATTCATTCAAGTAGGAATGCATAGTGAAATCATGATGCATCCTGCAGAAATCAAGAACATCAATACCTATTTCAAGAACCTGTATGTTAGTAAGATGAAAAATATAGAAGAAATGTACACAAACAACTCATTAAAAGAGAAATTAAGGAAACAACACATTTCTCAATAGCATTGGATAAAATGACATATTTAAGAAGCAATCTAACAAAGGAAGTAAAAGATTTATATATTGAAAATTGCATAATCCTAAAAAGAGATGGAAGAGAATATCAGAAAATAGAAGGACATCCCTTACTCATGGGTAGGAAGAACCAACAGTGAAAATGTCTATATTCCCAAAGTTTCTCTAAGATTTGACACAATACAAATTAAATTACCATTAGCATACCTCACAGAAATAGAGAAAACAGTTCCAAAATTCGTTTGGAACCAGAAGGCACCTAGAATAGCAAAAACCAATTCTGGACAACAAAGGCAGGTCAGAAGGCATCAAAATCCCTCACTCGAATCATACTACAAAGTTAGTGTGATTTTAAAAAAAACATGATATAGGATTAAAACATATCTGAGAATAATTGGAACAGATTAGAAAGTGCAGAAATAATCCAAACATACTCAGCCACCTTCTCTTTGACCAAGGGATTAAACGTGTTCACTGGAAGAAAGATAGCATCTTTAATAAATGGGGATGGAAAAATTGGCTTCCCACATGCCTAAGAATAAAACTAGACCTATGTCTGTCATCATGCACTAAATTAAAATCAAAATGGTTCAAAATGTAAATATTGAAACAAACACTAAACCTACTGACAGAGAAACTAATCAGAACTCTTGAATGCATATGTGTAAGCACAAATTCCATGAACAAAATCTTGACTGCCCAGGATATACTGCAAAAAATCAACAAATGGAATTTCATCCTATTGAAAAGCTTTTGCACAGCAAAAGAAATCACCAACAGAGTGAAAAGACAATCCACACAGTGGGGAAATATATTAGCCAGCTGTCACTCAGACAAAAGTCTAGCATCTAGAACATAAAGAGAATTTTAAAAATTCAAACCCCACAAATTTATAAATCCAGCCCAAAAATGGGCATCAAGATGAATAGAAATTTCTCAGATAAAGAAATACAAACAGCAAACAAATATATGAAAAAGTGTTTACCATCACTTGTCATTTGAGAGATTCCATTATACTCCAGAAAAAATGGTTATCATCAAGAAATCAATCAATAAAAAATACTGGAGACTGCAGGGAGTAAGGTGTGTGTGTTGTTGGGAGTGTAGGTTGGTGAAACCACTGTGGAAATCAGTGTGGAGATTCTCCATAACATGATTAGAGGTCTCATTTGACCCAGTTATTCCCCTTCTTAATATTGTAGCAAGAGAATTAAAAACATCATACCTCAGTAACATATATGCCCTCATGTTTATAGTAACACAGTTTGTAATAACTAAATCTTGAAAACAATTCAAACACCATTAATGAAAAAATGGATGAAAGAGATGTGTTTTTGTTTAATATAAGATAGTGCTACTCAGCCATAAAAAAGGATAAAGGAGATATTTTTAGGTAAATGGATGCATCTTGAGACCACATTCTTAAGTGAAATAAATGGAACACACATACTTAAGTTTCACATTATGTCTCTCATGTGAGAAATTGAAAGAGTAAATAAGGATCAAAATATGCAATAGATATTGTGAAAGAGGAAGAAATTTTTCAAAAAGAAAGAGGAGCAAGCGAAGGAAAGGGGGAAAGGAAAGATGGGAGATGAAAAAATTGATAACAAAAGATAAAATTGAAACAAATCTTTGCAAATGTGGATGGGCAGTGTGATTAAAAGTAGGGAGGGGATTGTTAAAAGAAAGGAATCAACATATATTATATACAGGTGCACATTCCCTATAGTGAATATTATCAATAGGTACATCTAAATTATACCAATTATACTACTAAATGTAATAAAAAAAGAAAAAGTGAAAGTCATCTTTTTAAAAACTATGTTTTCTTTGTATTTTAATCTTTGCAAACTTGAAAGTTTAAATAATTTTTCAAAATAAAAAATAATATACCCACTATAAAACCTATTTATGGATATACATATATAAACTTACATTTATATACAAGGATAGATATCAGGTCCTGACCTAGATTCCCAATCTTCCAAATGAGTGTATGGTGAAGGCTTAAATAAATAAGTGATATGATTTTAGTGCTCCAGGAGGGTCAAAACCCTTTAGCTGAGTTTGAGACACTGAGGGCCAAGACAGACTTCTCTGGACCACCCATACTTATTAGATCCAAAACAAACAAGGGTGGGGAAACTGAGGAAAGTGTGGGAAATGTGCAGGACCTTGGGAGTCATTTCAAAGATTTCAAGTAGTAAATTATGCCAATTTAGGAGAACTGTCTTATCTCCAGGATGACATTTATGGTAAGAGTATGCCTGCAGGAGTGAGAGTCCTTCAATTGCAGTCTGTATTTACTCAATTAGTGCTGGAGCCAAGGTGTCCTCAGCTGTGTCCTTATCTTGTCCTTTGAGGTACCTCTGGCCTCACTGGCCACTACAGGCCTCAGCCAGGACCAGTGATTCATAGAGGTTCACTTACTATGAATCAGGCAAGGGGCCAAGGCCTAGGACAGACTCACAGATAAACATAGAGAGCCAATTAGTTAATTTTAAATCCTGCTCAGAGCTGCTTTGTAGTGGTCTCCAACAGATAGATAATATGTAAAATAAAAGAATAATCACTTTTAAGTACTAAGAGTAATGAGAATTTACTATAGTTACTAGAGACATTCTTAATATCACCATGTTATGATTTGTATAATGATTAGGTGCCAAAATAAATTTCTATTAATTTTGTAGCAAGCTTAGGTTTTTATAAATCATTGCATTATTTTAAAATCACTGTGCCTATTTCAAAAATGGATGGCCTCTCATTATGGTACATACAAATATGGAAGTAAACATCACATAAAATCAGAAAGCCAGCTATAAACTGCCTTTCAAAAATCTTTAATAAAGTACAAAATGTCATCATTTCAGAATCATTCAAATGCATGCAAAATTTTATTAACTGGAATAAAGAGTAATATGATTGCTTAGATCTATAATGTCCCCCAAATGTCTAATGTGCTCAGAGGAAGGAAACTGGATCATTGGGGCATTAAAGTTCATAGTTGAATGTACTCTTAGGAGTTGGAACAGTTAAAGTGGGGGGCGGGCATCACACGGGGTGAAACATAAAGTATGTATTTTTCTCCTGGCTCCTTCCTCTCCCTCCTTTGCATATTGGCTGCTGTCAGGTGAGCAGTTTTGTTCCACCATGCCACTGCACTTTCTGTCACTGATTTGGAGCCTGCCAAGCACAAACTGGCTCTTCTGAATCCATGAGCCAAACAAACCCCTCCTCCGTTATAAAGCTACTATGAGACATTTTGTCCTAGCAGAGGGAAAACTGCTAAGTGACAGTTCATCAGGATAGCATAACTGTTACAACTGCATACAACTCTAATAGCATTTCCTTGAAAAACATGACTAAAATAAAAACATTAACATACAAAATAGACAATTTTGCAAATGTAGTATAAATCCTTAAGACTTTCAATATTTAATAAAACAAACACATGAAATATCAATAAGGCATAAAAGGTCTGAGAAAAACTATCACAGTTGGATCCAATTGACACTTACAGACTACTAGGAGCAAGAATTGTTTACTACACATTTACAATGTACATGCTAAAGTCAGCAAGTTAGACCATACCAGGTTCATAAAACAAGTTCTAATAAAATGCAGATGCATGTAACGTCATAAAAATCTATAAATGATGCAGAATTAAGATAAAAAGAAACATTTCTGCATTTTACATAAGCCTTCTCCAAATAGCCAGGTGTTAGAGGTATGGTCTTTAGCTGGGAGCCTTCAGGGGTAGTGGGAGAGGAGACCTCAGTGGGAGTTCTTCAGATTATTGTGGGTATGTCCTTGTATCAGATTGTGGGTGCCTGGTTTCTTATTGTCTCACTTCTGCCTTCTGACCAGGAAGCAAACACCTTTATTCCTCTATGTTTCCATCCGTGATATGCTACCCTAAATCAACGGAGCATACTGGCCACAGATTTAAACTTCTAAAGTTTGAACTAAAATAAACATTTTCACTTCATAAAGTGATTGTTTAGAGATTTTATTATAGTTATGGAAAGCTAGCTAACATAAATACTATAGAAAAATTTCAACTACCTGGAAGTTTTATAAAATGAAAAATATATATGATGTATATTTATATATTTGTATATATTTTTTGTTACAAAGCAGAAAATTGCACTAAGTATTCTACATTGGCTGATTGATTTGCAGCTTTTTTCATTGACATGATCACATATAAATTGTATTCTAGTAGAGTAAAAGGTATCTTCTGAACTGTTCCCAAAGATTAAAATAAAGTTGCAAAACAGGACTTCAAAACAAGGTAATAGGAAATGAACAATGGGCACTATAATGTCTCTTGTTTCTTTAAAATAGCTTTACATACTATCACACATAATAAAACTAATCAAATTAAAACAGAACAAAAACAATAAAGACAAAAGAGTGAAAGCATTATAGGACTTCAAAACAAGATAAATTAGTTTTAGTCTATTAGTATTGTTTGACTTTACTATGTGTGAAACTATGGACAGCTATTTTGAAGAAAACAAGAGACATTATGGTAACCATTGTTGATTTGCTATTATCCTGTTTTGAAGTCCTATAATAATTTCATTCTTTTGTACTGATTGGTTTCACTCTGTCTTGTCTTGTTTGATTCTATTACGTGTGAATGTATGGATAGTTACTTTGAAGAGAACAAGAGACATTATGGTAGACGTTGTTGATTTCCTGTCATCTTGAATTGAAGTCCTCTAATGCTTTCATTCTTTTGTTTTGATTAGTTTCATTCTGTTTGAATTTATTGCGCATGATGGTATGAATAACTCTATTGAAGTAAATGAGAGACATTATGGTAGCTGTTATTTATTTCCTATTGTCTTGTTTTGAAGTTCTGTATCGCTTGCATTGTTCTGTTCTGATTTGCTTTATTCTGTTTTGTTTTATTCTCTTTAAAATAAAAAAGAAAATTCACATTGTTTTCAATATATCTACATCTACCAATACTATACAATAATGCAGAATCATAGGATTTACAAAGTATAAAAAAATATAGGTTGAAAGTTTATTTGTTCAAATTTATTTCAGTAAAAGACACACCACTATTAATCTTTCTCAAAATATTTTTTCTCATTTTTAACACAAAGTCTCATCATTCTTGCCACTTTCTGAAGCAGCTTTGGAAATCGTCTTTTCTGAATGTCTTTAGTTACTTTGTCCTGGCTGCCTTGCTGTCTTGAGTAGATTCAACAAGTTTATCTTTCCTGTCATTTTGAGTTTGGAAAAGATCCAGAAATTGCAGTGTCAGATCCAGGGAATAAGGTGGATGAGGACTTACAGTAATGTTTTAGGAGCCTGCCTTTCTTTTGGATGGCATCCAGTTGCAGTATTCTTTGTATTTCTTTTTGCAACTTGTAAAGATATTCTTGAAAATGAAATTTCAGAACTGCTTCAGATAATTTCAAGGACAGTGGGAAATGTGTCTTTGAATTGCAGAGGAGTATTTTAATATGATCAGTGGTAATGTGTCTGTTACTGTAATTTTTGGAATTTAAATATACACCCAATACATTATTTTGATTACTTCCTGTATTCATTCTTAGTAGTCTAAATTTGAGACTCAGGGTCAATTTCTGAGACATGAATACAAAAAAAGTGTCAAATTCTCACTCAGATTCTTACTATGTCCTCATTTTAGCTCTTGGGCTCACGCTATATTCCTTTAATAAAACACATTTTTTTTTGAGATACCAGGGATTGAACTCTTGACCTCATGCTGGCCAGGCAGGTGCTTATGCCACTGAGCTAAATCCCTGGCCCCATAAAACACCTTTTTAAAGAATAAAATGAGATTCATTTTAAGTCTGATGTCACTTTGCATGAAAAAAATTTCTAGTGCATACTGAGAGTTAATACTGAATACTTAATTATACCATTTCTGATTATTATATCAAAATACTTGACAACACATGTGTATAATTTGTTTTTATGAATATTTTCTTAACATTTATCCCTTGAGATATGAACTTACTGACACAAAACCTGACTATGCTTAAAATCTGTTATTGTATAATTTATTTTCAACCATTTTGGAAAATCCTTGCTATTTTTTCTTTACTGTACCCTTTGTGCTATTTTTCATTTCAAGTGCTTCTCTACAAATAAACTTTTAATGCATTTATTTATCTAAGTGTCATTCGCTGAAAACTATTGAATTACTATTCACACATTTTATAATGTAATTTTTACAGAATAAAAGTTAGAACTGAAAGTTATTGGATGTTCACAAAACAAAACAATGCTCTGGACAATGCAAATGGGCCAGGAAGACTTTACTAAATACATTAGAAGAAGATCAAAATGCACTCTGAACTCAATTCCACTGAAACAAAAGCTGTGGGAATTTTTAGAAGCTGGAGTGGGAATAGGATGGATGGAGGATCTTCTGTGTTTGCTAACTGGCTTTACCCAAAGGAAAAGTAATCTTTCTCATATTTTTATGACAGGAGTTTAATTTTTACAACTCAGAGCAAGGTGCTCCCTGGATTTAGGTTCCTACTCTACCACAAAGACTGGGAGACTGCAAGCCTTCCTCCTTATTGATTATATTTTAAAGGAACGGCTTTCAATCTCTCGAGAAAACCAGTCTGAAGTTGTAAGACTGGCAGGAAACCTTTAGAAAGATCTACAACTCAAAGGGCAGAAAAGTAATTTATAATGAAATGTTTTCTATAGGAAACGCTTTAAGAACAGGAGAGGCAGCAGGACCCCTGTATTTAACTCATCTAAAATAGTAAGATGCAAGGTAGTAGCGGGGTCAGAGAGAAGAAGTAACTAGTCTAATATGTAGTTGATCAGAGAACAGTATTAAGGGAGTGTGGTTTAATGTTAATTGTTTAAATAATTTTAAAATCAATTGTGAATGTATCATTTGAGAATTTCTTGGCTTGAGTTGAAAACTGAAATGTGTTCTAGAGAACGGGGTGGGCTTTTCAGTGATTTGCATGACTTGGCTGGTGTAAATTTGCTTTATGAATTTTTGAATGAAATACTTTAATTATTATAAATAATATCTCATGTTAAAATATATAAAACATTCAGAGATGAAACCCTCCACACAGATATTATTATAAGAATCACAGCTAGGGTAACCTACTGCTTTCAATCTAAAAGAATTTAGTTTAGTTTCATTAGCTATTTGAAAACATAAAATTTCCTCAATGGGTAATATTAATGTTACATTTCATAGTTTCTCATTTTGTCGGGTTTTTTTTTCTTAAAGGGGTATTGCTATTTTGAGAACATTTTCCTACTTTCCTCCTGACAAATATATAACTAATATAATTTGTGTTTGTTCAAGATAAATCAAAGCATGAATCAGGAAAAATTAGAAAATGTGTTTGTAGATTCAAGTACAAAATAACTGATATACCTACCATGTTTGAAATACCCTGTCTTAAGTATTAACATGGTTTCATTATCATTATTACCTGATTTTCATATATAATCCAGAGGATTAAGTAATTAATTTGTCCAGTGTTTTGTCACTAATATTTATAAGAAGATGGACTTACTCCAAGTGTGGCTCACTAAATCTTAAGCTATTTCCCATAAATTACACACATACTATGGGACAAACTGTTTCAGGGAGCATGTTTTTATTTCTTCTCAATATACAATAGCTTTCATAACTTATAAACTCAAAACTCATAAATTATTGCCTAATTAGGTATTTTTAGGTAACAGGAATATATCCAAGGATACATCAGTTCTCAACACTAGTGTATTACCAGCTCATCCATGGCAATCATTTGTAATAGCTTTGCAAGGCTAAAAGGAAATATCTTGTTAAGCATTACGATGTTAGACAGACATGCGAAGGAAAACTCCATTTTTATATACAAGAAAGAAACTTAAAAGGGATAATTTACAGTCTTCTTGCTGTCACTTCCCATGAAGCAGAAGAAAACTAATTATTTACCCTCCATCCCTTCCCCCCCCACACGTGCACATATGTTCCAACACAGGTCAGCATTGTTGCATGGAAATCACTCACAGCCAGTCCCTTAAGGTCGCTAACTGAGTGTTCAAGTCAGCAGAAAAGTATAAATAAGTTTGTCTGGCTTTGTGTTAAAGAATTCTGAGAATGAAATAGGTGGGAAGTTTTCAAGCACACAACTTCTGCTACAATAAGACGATAATGGGTCATTTCTGAGGAAAGTGAAAATCTTTAGTTTTGCATTAATAGATTATTTCTGCAGCTTATTTCTATTTACTAAGTGGTTTTCTACTGAGACACAATCAAGAGGATGGGGAGATTGTATCCTTAAATATACTGGAGTACATCAATGCTGAGGGAAAAAAAGCGGTGGCATCATGTTCTGGATGGTGTATGACCATGTTGGAACCAGCTGCAGGCACAGAGCGGAAAGACAAATTGTGAGATAAAGTAATCATCTCAACACTCACTTCTTGGTGCTTCACTCCCTTCACTCCTCTGCATTTGTTTTTATATCTTGTTTAGAGAAGTAATATTTTAGGTAAAAGTCTTGCTGGAACCCTCTCTCTATGAACACTTCATCATGTATCTGTATTTATACATATATGTATATATTTGTGTGTATATGTGCACACATATACATTGTTAAAATTCTTGCAAGATTACATTTGGAAATATCTGAACTAATCAGGACCAAATATATACTTTAGATGTGTCCAAGAAAAAGTTAGTGCAAAATATAATAGGTTGAAATGTGAAGTCATGTGCATGAGAAATTGTTTTTCCTGCTGTGAGGGACGTATTTATATTGGAAGCCAAGGTGTAATTTTCCCAATAAAGCTGTTTTAAAAATTATCTGATTTTCAAAATTTATTGGTATTTTCATATACTTTTTTCTCTAAGGGTTATAAGAAAATACCAAATTCATTGTAGTTCTTATGTGATTTTGGACATCACTAAGCTTTAGTAGCATGCAATAATATTAACAGCAGCAGCAGCAACGTGAAATTTCTTTATCAGGTCTTATAGATCATTTATTAACCAAAAAAGTTATTTTGCCAATCCAACACTTTTATGGATAAGGTAATTAGTGAAATCTCAAAAGAAACCATGTATTATCCATTTCTTACAATCACCTTTAATTGTCAAGTGTATAAATAAATGGCCTGGCCTGTGAGTTCGGATATCTCCAGCAAGATAAATTAATCTGTCCAAAATGTAACCCATCTGTAGTCAAGAGTAAAGAGATAGCTTGTCAAATGTTAATCACACGATTACTTTCATATGATTATAAGGACTGAACTTCTTATATATATGATGATATTTTTTCATGTTTCCATTATGTATTTTAAATATCATTAGCATATAAATTGAGCCTCTTGATCTTTTACTCTCTAAAGTGAGAGGTTTGATAGAAATACCTATAAAGAAAATGCATCTTTTTTAAAATATAAAGCATGTGTTTCTTTTTAAAATGGATCTAGAAAATATTAGTTATTTCCTATAGCATTAAAACAACATGGTAGGAGAAAGGCCTACATGATCACAGGTCATCAGAGAAAAGTGAAGTTACCTGGAACATCCTGCTGTAGGTCCGCCTCTCTACAACCACACAGGGACCAATTACAAAGATTGAGGATGGCTTGACAGAATCAAGAATGAGTTCAGGAGAACAAGAGAGAGAATTGAAGATTAGATCAATACAGTTCTGGCATAAGTGAAAAAGGAAGTAATTAATATTGGAGGCTAACCAGTAAACTAGGTTATCATGATAAGGAAATGTTGTGGAGTTTCGCTGCCCTGAAATTTCCTCTCTACTCAAACATAAAGGCTTAGGTTACTCTAAAATCTTCCTGTAATTAATGGTCCCTTATTTATTGTAGTAAGGGGGATTACTAGTTAAATATGTGGCAAGGAATGAAAATTAAAATTATGACTTTAAATATACTAACACATAGTTAACACAGAAAGAGGAATCACAGTGCCAAGTCAAAGACTTTCCCTGTATATCAAGGGTAAGTGAATATTTCTGGACAAAGCTTCCATTTTTAGGTTATTTTATAATGCCTGAAAACATAAGTCTTTATGCATAATTTATAAAACTTAAATACATAACTGAATAAAATTTCATGATAAAAATTTAGGAAGTGTTCAGAAAAACTAATTTTTCCAAGTTCATATAAGGTATCTAGAAGCTTGAAATTAAAATTGAAGTTAACTAACAATGTTTCCAGACAGATTTGTGATTATTTTGCATTAGTAAAATGTTGTTGTCTTGGTTACTTTTCTCTTATTGCTGGGACAAAACATCTGACACCTAAAATGAAGGAAGGAAAGGTTTATTTAGGTCACTGTTTGTGGAGGTTTCAGTTCATGCAAGGTAGGGTGGCATGGCACTGAGGCAACACTTCCAGGTAGCAGCCAGAGCAAAAAGGGGGCAGAGCAAGCTTCTTTTCCTCCCTTATACTGTACACGACCCACCCACCACCACCACCACCCAGGCCTGGTGTAGCACTCACAAAATCCCTTTGCCCTCCTCTTGCACAGAATGAGAATATTTATAAAGTAAGGATCCTAGCTACCTGCTCTCAGTTAGACTTCTAAACTTCTCAAGTTGACACACTATATCAACTGTAACAGTTGTATTATGATTGTTTTCTACCGCTGTATAATAAAATATACAATCATAAGGCTTGAAACTGCACTGATTTATTATTTTACAGTTTATGTAGGTTAGAAATGCATACATCTTAGCTGTACTCTGTTAAGTCCTATGTGGTGAAAGCCCAATGTTGGCCAGACTCCATTCCAACCTGGAAGACTGACTCAGGAAGGATTCACACCTAGACTTCCTAGTACTGTTGACAGAATTCATGTTTGGTGATAGTATGGTAGTAGATTCATAACAGGTAGTTCAAAGCTAGTAACCAAGAATCCCTGCTTCATCAAGTCTTTTACTTTAAGAAGACCTGGATCCTATTTTAAAGGGATTGAATAATTGAGTTAGGTCCACCTGGAAAAATTCCATTATGATTAATTTAGAATCAACAAATAGCAACCTTAATTGTATCACAAATACTTCACTTTTGCCACATGATATAAATACATGGACAGATCTTAACCACTTCTGAGAGGACAGAATCCTTCTAATATTTCAGCTAAAATGTTGACCAAAGCTATTTTCTAAAATATTTTCTTTTTAAGTTTTCTCATATGTCTCCCATTTGTTCACTTCCATTTTCCACATATTAATACCATGCAGAAATTTGGCTCTTGGTAAATTATCTCCACCCGTTTGTATTGCAAACTTCATTAGGATTTCTGGCCTAGGTCTGTTGTAAATGCTATTACCTGACTAACTGATTCTGCTGTTTTGTTCCTCTGTTTCTCCTTATATTGGTAATTTGTATTTTATCTTTTTTTCTGACTGTTATTGCTAAATGTTAATTAACTTTAATACTTTAAAGATATTCTTTGATTTCATCTGTTCTCTGTATTTTTTCTTGTTTTATCTTCCATTTGTTTTGTTTTCTTCATATCCATTAGAGATTCTTAACTCCACAGTCACAGAAATAGACCAGCCAATGGTCTGTAAGGAACCTGGTAATTCAGCCAGAGGTGAGAGAAGCTACATCTTTGTCTTGGCTGCTCTGGTCCCCAACACTGGTTTTACTGCCTGAGCACCACCCCTTGTTGGTTCAGTGGCACTAGATCCTCAGAGAAGCACAAATCTTGCTGTGAATGTTGTACACTGTGCAAACCCTACTGTGAACTGTGTGCTCCAGTGCAAACCTTAAGTATTGTGTGTACACTGTGCAAACCTTACTGCTGAACTGAGCTTGTAAACGATATAGGGTGTGTGCTCTTTTGAAGCATTTTGAAACCATGCTATATCCATTCTCCCCTCCATGCCATCCCCTTAGAAAACTGTAAATTGTCCTCCACAAAACTGTTCCTTGTTGCCAAAAATTGGGGACCACTAATATCTATTATTACACTGTGCTCATTTTGAGGTTAACTTGTCTTTTTATACTTCAGTTAAGAGCTTAACCTATGGATTTTAAATTGTTCTTTTATAATGTAAATATTTAAACCACAATTTCCCCCTAAACTGTAGTATAATATCAAGAATTGGATGAGCTATTGTATAAAAAATCTTTTGTAATGTATATGCTGGTTCCTCTTGAACTGTATTACTTAATATCCAAATATTTGAGGAATATTTCAATCACTGTTTTTAGAACTGATTATTAAATAAGTTATTTTCTGTCATGGTCAGCTAATACACTCTTTATATTTCAGTTCTTTTATAAGTATAACGCCTTTCATATGATCCAACAAATGATCTGTCATTTTAAATTTGAAGAGTGTGTCTCTTGGAATCTATTGCTTGCACTGTCAACCTACGATTATTAATTAGGTCCATTTGTCAATGTGTTTTCAAATTATTTTATCAGTTATACAATGAATGATACCCCCAAACTAGCTGGATTTATCTTTTTTTATTTCTGCCATAGTTTTTCAGTATGATTTAATTTGTTCAGCATTTACTTTTAGAATTACCCCTTTGTTATGAACTGACCTCACAATTGATATGAAATTATTCTATTTCTAGTAACATTCCTATGCCAGTGTCCAACTTGTTGTGTATTCATAGAACACCCCCAACTTTCTTATAATTTCTGTTATTTTGTTATATTCTGAGGGGAAAAAAGTCAGCTATTGATAACCAGGAATGAGATGGACACAAAGAGATAAGCTTTTTTGTTCCTAAAAACTTCCCTGCCCATTACCTTTCGGCTATGTAGTTCTATGATTAACATTGACAATCTCACAAACCACCAAAGATACACAGGATTACTCCAGACCTTGATGGACCACAATAAAAAAGAAATGCTCTCAGTAAACATGTTTGAGCAAAGACAAAAACAAGATCTCTGCCTAGACCACAAGAAATATCAATTACCCCTCCCCCAGTTAATGAGAGAAAAGAATCTACCTTTCCATTTACACCTTTAGCTTTATTGAATTCTTTCCCTCTAGGAATGCAATTCATCAAAATAGTTGATCATGAAATTATTTCATTTTACTAATATCACTCAATGAAAAGCAAATCCTACTTCTTTAGAGCTTTGGTAAAATTCTAGATAAGCTCAAATTCTATAATAAATACCTTCTAACTCCTCTCACTGAGGTTGCCCAGGATATCAAATGCTGTACCATCACATTTGTTCAGTGAAGTCAGCAAATCTGAATATATTTGATGACAGATCTTCTGGCACTTAATTGATAGAAATCACCCATATATTTATATTCTTTTAATGATCTGTGTTCTTGTGTGTAACATCTGTCTTGTGTAAATATATATGTGTGTATGTATGTGTGTGTGTGTTTATAGTGAGGTCTTATTTTTTATGCATTCCAAAAGTTGTTTTTTATTTGAGGGATTATTTAATTTGCATTTTATATAAATATGACTGCAGATTATTTTATTTATTTATTTAATTTATATATTTTTTGTACCAGAGATCGAACTCGGGACCTCATGCTTGCCAGGCCGGTTTTATGAGCTAGATCCCCAGCCCTGGATGATTTTACACATAAGATAATGAATGCTGTTTTTTTTTTTTGTCCCATCTCATTTTTCTTCCTTCTTCTTAGCCTACCATTTTATTACTCCTTGGATATATATATATATATATATATATATATATATATATATATATTTTTTTATTCTAATTTTATTACCTAAAGGTTATGACTATTGGTTATGACTATTTATCCATGTTTTGTGCTTTTTCTAGGGTTTTTCAATATGCATCTGTTATGTGACCAAATGACAGAGATGAACAACTTACATGAAGGAAAGATTTATTTTTGTTTGTGATTTGAGATTTCAATCCCTGGCCATTTAGACCCAGAGCTCTGGGCCTGTGGTGACACAGTAGATCCTGGCGGGTATATATGTAACAGGAGGTTGTTTTACCTCATGGTAACTGTGAAGGAAAGAGAAAGCTGAGATGAGGCAAGAGTTCCAGTAAGCTCTTCAAGGGCTTACTGATGCCCCTGATGACCCACCTGCTTTCCACTGGTTCCCGCCTCCCCGTAGCACCACAGACTGGTGACAAGGTCTTTAAAACTTCAGCCTTTGTAAGACATCTCACACACAAATTATAGCAACATCTTTAATTTATCACTATCACTTTCAAATACTAGTACAAAATTTTTCATATAATCTCCGTACAACAATATTTCTATTTACCTTCTTTCCATTCTTTGTTTTTATGTCATTAGTTTCACTAGTGTTTGTAAGTCCAATATTTTTCTCATTAAAAATTATTAGATTTGATTGAAATAAGTAAATACTAACTTAAATTTTTGCACATTTAATATATTTGTTATTTTAAAAAATGTTTATGTAGTTCAGGGTTACTTTCTCATCATTTTGCTGAGAACTTCCTTAAATATTTATTGGCAGCATTTCAGTGATATTTGCAATGAATCATTTTGGCTCTTGTTTTGTTTGAAAAAGTACTTACTTTGCCTTCATTCTGGATGAAGTGTTGGATGGGTGCAGAATGCTAAATTGAACTTTTCGTCTTCCAGTACTTTAGTGATTCATTTTCCTGTCTCATGATTTGCATTGCTTCTTCTAAGAAGTAATCAGTAGCATCTCAATGCAGTTTTCTTTATGTAATTTTTTTTTATCTTGGCTATTTTTCAAATTTTCTCCTTATCATTGCCTTTCAGCAATATGGTTATGATATGACTTAGTGACTTAGTGGTGGTGGTGATGGTGGTAGTTGTCATGGTAGCATGCATCTTGCTTGTTTTACTTCACTGAACTCAAATAGGTAACATACGTTTTTCATGAAACCTGAAAATATACACCGTTACTCCTCAATCATTTGCCTATATCCTCCTGTTAGCGTTTGTATCTAGAGTTCCCCTCAAAGCCTCCTGCATTACTAAGTGGTTCCTTTGGGAAGTATTGGATCACAGGGCTCCCATGCTCATTGGTGAGTTATTACACAGAAGCATTTGTGCGTAAATGTAACGTAGGAAGGTGAAGCCTGATTGGAAGAAGGTGGATCACTGGGGGTGTGGCCTGAAGGGTCTATCTGCTTCCCTCCCTGCTTGATCTCTCCGTGCTTCCTGTCCTACCATGGACTGTTTCTTCTCTGCCATGCTGCCCAGCTGTGGAGCCAGTGGATTATGAACTGCAGCCTCTATAAACTGTGAGTTATAATAAACCTTTCTTCCTTGTAGCTGTGAGTATTGGATATTATTTCTCCACAATGCAAAAGTAACTATGACACCTCCTTTGTATACTCAATGTTAGAATTTTGTACCATAAGCTAGTGAACTCTTTTCATTTTATTTTTACTTCTTGTTTTCTCTGAACTACCCTTTGAATATTTTCTATCTCTCTGTCATGAACCTCAGTGGTCCCTTCTACAGTGTTTAATCTGCTGTTAAATTATCCAAAGAATTTCTATGTCTGGTATAGAATTTTTATTTCTACAGTTTTATTTAGTACTTTTATGTAATTTTCATAGTCATGAATTTTCTTTTATAAAACTATATTTACTGCATTCATAGATATTTTAAACATTATGTTTGACTACCACAGCCATATTACAATTATTTTTGCTAATGCCATAGTCATTTCCAAAATTGTCCCAATTAATTCACTTTATTACTAATCAATGAATTTCTAGCCTCTTTATTTTTGAGTTGTACTCTTGTCATTATGAGTGCTAAATTAAGTAGCTATTTTATCTTTTTTGATATTTTCTCAATAAATAATTCTTTCCCCAACAATCATTTTATTTTGAATTCTGTATTCTCAGTTTTTTAAGCTTTAGATTTATCTGTCTTAAATAAGTTTTATTTTAGTTCTAAAATAGACATCCTTCTATGGCATCACTTTTCTTTGGTATCTGCTTAGTATCACTATGGACTTAGTAAGATCTTACGTGAAAAGGTCAGAGTTCAAATATCTCCTATATTTGTATCTTTTGTTTTTTTGCACTGACAAATTCTTGTACTTTTTGCTGCTACATGGACCATGCCTAACTTTGTATAACTTTATTCTATACATGTAAGCCTTAGTATTCAAGCCAGAGTCACAGATTTTGGAACTCACCTCATTTGTTTGTTTACTTTCAAGTGTCATTTTTGTGAAGCATCTGTTTTGCCTGAAATCTGAAATTTTGCATATCTTGCTCAGTTTTAAAGTTTATTTATAGTAGTAGGTCTAGGGTCAGTGACTTACCTTGACTACAAACTGAGTTATGAATTGTAGTCTTAAAACTATTATCTTCAGCTTTTCTTATATCTGGTTGCCTCTAAATTCAGTTTATGAATATATCTTGAAGTGACTGATGTTTTTAGTATGCATAGGTCACTCAACATTTATGCAAAAAATGTATAAAAATACATTGCACATCAAAACAAAATTCAAGATTATATAATACATGTAATATTGCAATTTACAAGAGCAATCTGGGTGCTCAAATTATGGTACAGTTTAATATATATCTTAAATAAATAGGAAAATTTTGACCTGATGAAGGAAGAATTCCTATAGCACCCCATGCAAAATTTATAGGACAATTATTAACTTAACATGTATTAATGCATAATGTGTTGAAAATATATCTACAAATTTTGTGTGGGTAGAAACAATTTGAGAAACACTGTACAATATGATGCAATAGCTGTGGTATGGTAAGATGTTCTTACAGGAGCTGAATGTTGATAGCAATGTTGGAACTAGATTTTGAGCAATTTGATGGCACTTTTGAGTGGAAGTGTAAAGTTTCTAAGATGTTTGTCCACTTTTTACCTACTCTACTAAATTTGTGACTGAGTCTGAGAAAAAAAAGATGTTAAAAACCGAGAATGAAATACTCATGAACTTCTGTTTACTACCCTCGGAGAATTTCTTAATGTTACTATTTTAATAGCCATGCAAGGAAATACTGAAATTATATCCAGAGTCTTTAGCAAGAGGACAATATCTTCATTTTGAATACAAAACTAAAATATTCAAAGACTTTTTTTATACTTATATCATCACTTTGCAGTGAACATTTTCCACATTTAGCAAGAATTACATAGGTGAGTCATTTGAAAATAAGAAGAAGTAAAGAAAATAATGAATCAAGTTATATCATGTACAAGTACAAATTCTCTTTGATGAATGTGTCATTATTTGTGGTGAAATATATCAATAAAATCTGATCTAAGAAAAAGTACTTAAAGTAAATGGAAATAAATAAAGTACTTCCACTGTCCTTTTTCAACAGGAAAGTTTTTTATGTTAAGAGGAGCTAAACCCAACCCAAGGTCAGTGCTTTGAGCATTTAGTACTAAACTGTCCTTGTCTCTCTCTTAGACTAAGCTTACATCTAACTTTAACACTCTATAGTTTACATTTAATTTTAATATTCTAAAGCTTCACAATTCTCTAGCCCTATTAGCATGACTTATGTATAACATAATATTCCCATTAAAGCACTTTGAAATACATGGAACTGTCAGGCAAGTAAAATATATTGATTCAGAAGTTTAAATAAAAATGATTTTAATAGATAAAATTAAACTAATTTTCTCAATAAGGTAAACCTTGCAAGAAAGGTGTTATCAAATCAGGCTAAATCTAAAGAGAGAACTACATAAGATGTCAATATCTGTGAGCAGTGGTGATACTCATTCATACCCAGAGCAGGTTTTTACCTCCAAATAAGGCGGAGTATGATCTCTGAATAAAAGTGTAAAACCCTGCTCATGTAAAACTAGAGCATAGAAATAACACTATATTTTGTATCTACTGTAGAACCTGAAGAAAGGTCAGAGTGAGGACACGGAATATATCCTTTGGTGAAAGCAAAACATGATTAAATCACTCCATTAAGATATCACAATCTACTATTTCTTTTTAAAACAGATAAAGAATTAAGACATTGCTGATGCATTTTAGAGGTCTCAGAAAATGATTAAAAAGCATAAAAGGAACTTTTGAAACACAGATATCAAAAAGAATAAAGGTTTTCAGAACTGTTTCAAAACAACAACATTTTTAAAAAGCATCAAGTAAGAAAAAAATTACAAGTGATTATAGCCTGTACCATCTTAATACCCAAAACAACTTTCAGAAGAGTCTTCTATTACATTATATATCTATGTGCTGTTATTATATGTTAATATTCCTAAGTTTTACATTAGCTAATAAGAATAATTTTAAGCATACTGCAAGAATCAAATTATATAAAACAAGTATCTGCCTTTTAATAATAACAGATACTGTCTGCATTATTGGTAAGTCTGAAGGGAGTTGATTAGCAAACTTCCAGCATTATGATTAGTTTGAAGTCATGAGAAAGCAGACTGGAGAACAGACTCAGAAAAAAGAGTTTAGGTGTTCTTTAGCATGGATCAAAGTAAGCAAAAGAAGCACTCACCTTTAGCGTTAAGTTTTCTGCTCAAATTCACATGCTCGTAGTTGTTTAATTTTGAATTTTCCTGAAAAATTTTACCATTCATGTACTAAGCAATGCCATATAGCAGTGCTATGTGATCACTCTGCTCACAGCTAAAACCATATAATAACAGGTAAGTTTAAATCACTTGTTTCTAAGAATTCACAATTCAACACAAGGGACAGGGAAGAGAAGTACAAGACCACTATGGACAGTTTTTAAATTTGCAAATCATATGTTGATGCCGCATCTTACAGGGGTACTATATTCTTCATAGAAGTAATAAATTTGTATATCTATTAAAACAAGTTTTGGTAGATGATAATATAGAATATTAAATATAGAATATAATGGTGGTGAACCTATCTCATGCATGCTTCAGCCAGTTTAATAATTTTACAATCCATATATTAAGCAAGGAAAACAATATAGTAGTTGCAATATAAGCGCTGTGAGTTCTAAAAGGTTCACTGTCACTGATACAAGTATTCAAAAGGCAGAAACACTAAGAAATTCAGTGAATCCACTAGCAGAAAATGTTCCCCCTACTTTATTGTTGAAGAAGTTTTATTTTCATGAATTATTCCTTTATTAAAGAGTGTACTGAAAAAAAAGATTACCAACATTGATAAATAAAAAACAAGATGAAAATATATCCAGTGGAACTATCCTGTAAGAATATTTGTGTTTATGACGTTCTCTGCCTGAACAAACACCAATAACGTAAGCCAAGTACACTGGCAGATGGTTTGATTAAAGTCAGAATAAGAGTAGCCACAAAGACAAGTAACATGTTTAGTAATAACAAAGCTGAGCTATGTTGGTGTTTATACACACACGTTATAAATTGTGATGCTCTTTCGTTGAGCCTGTAATACCCAAATATTATGACCAGTGTCTAAACCCACACTTACTTTAGTATGACATGATTAAATGGGCAGTAATAGCTGAAATCTAGTAATTTAGAGAATATATATATATATATATATGTATATATAGAAAGAGAGAGAGAATATATATATATGTGTATGTAACATATGTGTCTATACACATGTGTGTGTGTGTGTGTGTGTGTGTGTGTGTGTGTAAAAACATGCATTTAAGTTTTTCAGACTAGGTTTCCCTATACGGTGCAGACTGGCCTTGAATTTGCTCTTGTTTATGTAGCCCAGGCTGGCTTTGAACCTGTAACAATCCTCCTGCCTCAGCTTCCCAAATGCTAGGTTTACAAGAATGTACCACCATATCTGGTTTAAATTTGGCTTTAGAATATATATATATATATATATATATATATATATATATATATATGAATTATACATATTTTGTATGTAGATATGCATTTGGTATATATGCATATATTTAAAATTTTATCTATTTGGATGTGCTCTACTGCAGTAGCCAATTTTCGGGGGAGGTTTTCTTTATCAGCTCTTTTTATTGACATATATCTTATTTATATACATAAATCCTGACTTTAGAATGCATTACACATATATCAATTAATCTGTTTCACATTAACTGTTAAATTTGTGTTAGAGAATATAGTTGTTGTGTTGTGAAATGGAGCTTAGAAAAAACTGTAGAATAATAGCAATGTGCATTCCTTCTATTATAAATTAATGAAGTAAACTAGTATAGCTGCTAGTAACATTCTTGTGGAAGTTATGATACTGAGTTTCTAGTGTATTTATAACTGGCAAGAGTTAGTAAGTATAGCATTGAAATTTTAATGGACAGCAAGGTTTCACCATATATGGAAACAAAGCACAAATCACAAGAGAAAAAAAAAAAGAAAGATCAAAATGTTTTTACCAAGATTCTCTAGGAAAAGCCTAACTATAGTGTGTTCCTAACAGGCCACCCAACTTGATAATCCCTAAAACAAGTGAAGAAAGGTTGTTCATACCATCTTGTTTGAAAATGTGGCTTCAAGTTCTTGACTCAAATTATGAATGATACTGAAATACTGTCCTTTAAAGTTCTGACAGTAATTGAATAATTTATGTCAGAGTGGACTAATGCCTATAACAAGGATAAGAAAAATAAATTATCCTAAATCAATTAGTTAGGGAAATATACAATTCTCAAAAAAAGCTATGTTAAAAGTAAAAAGCCATTTAAAAACATTCAAAGACACACTTTCTTGAGGTGATAATTAGAGGTGGTAAAATGAACACACAAAGTTTTTTCTGATATAAATTCATTTTAAGTCTCACTTTATTAAGCCTCTGTAACATTAATTATTAAAGAAACAAATGCAAAGTTTAGATGCTATATTGGTGTAAATCATAAGACTTCAAAGAAATTTTATGCTCAAGGGTGTTCGCACTGACCAACACTTCCAAGACGCTAAAGGGGAGGTATGTATCTTGTATTCCATTGGACATTCCTTGGTAGTTGCATTAAATAGCTTTCTTATTGCTGATATACGATACCCTACACCCACAACTTAAAGGAGAAGAGGCTGAGCTTTACTTGCAGCTTTAGGTGATTCAGTTCATGGTCAGTTAGTTTCTGTCCAACTGATCTCATGTCAGAAGGATACAGTGGAGAAAAAATGTATAGTCCATGGCAAATGAGAAGCAGACAAAAGGAACAGTGCCAAAAAGGAAGAGAGTAGAGACCTTATATCATACCCCAAATCATCCTTTCAGAATCCTCCAAGACACACTCAGATGTTTGCTTTATTAATTTCCTAGGAAGTTCCCCCACCAAACAAGTTAACACAATTAACCTTAACCATAACAGAAGTCAAAACTATAAAGAAGTCTAAATAACCTCTAAGGTCACATATTTAGGTATATATGTAATACAGATCCATACTTCAGATTTTTAAAAATTCAAAATATTTTAGCTTCAAGTGCCACTTGCTACTAATATGTGTTTTAAAAAGAACTCAAACATATGAGGGATATTGGTTTGCAATAGTCTAGATATTGGGCTGACTCATTTCTTCTCTGAATTGTTAAGGTGCCTCTGAATACAAAGGCTTCTAGAAGCTTCAGTCACACAATCTTCACATCTGTTGTTTAGGTTTAAGTAGTGCCAGCGCAATTCCTTAGGTTAAATTTCATTCTCTTTGCTTAGGTTTCATGAACATCCATGAATGTATTCTACTCACAGGGAAGTATGACATGATTTGGTGTAGCCTGGGTTATATGCATATGTCTTGGCTTATAGTGAGTGACAAAGAGAAGCTACAAAGAAAAACCAACGTGCTACATCTTTCTTCATAACGCTACCTCTCATGTTGCTCATAGCTGGTGTCATAGTTGTGAAAAAATGGTCTATCTTCAGTATTTTCATTTTTTGAATTGAATATTTTATTTTAACTATGATGGTTACACAGCTAGAGGAAAACATTTTGCTGTTTTTGTATGGCACGTGTTTGATAATCTGATGGAAAAGAATTTTTCCTTTGAATAAAACCAAACCTATGGGAAAATAACTATATGTACCTGGTAAGATATTAGAATTGCCACCAGGGTCCTTCTGGAGCAACTTATTACCACACAAATGTAGTATTTTCTACAAAACTTATGACATAAAAATGGCTCCTTAAACTTACAATCTTCAACAAACTTCTTACAAATTTGTATGAGAAATCTAGGGAAATTAGTTCTCTAAAGCAGTCTTTTCCAATCGAATTTTCAGAGATAATGGGAATTTTTCAAAACTGTTCCATCTCATATGGTCACTACTGGTCATATGTGCCTAGTAACTACTTGAGATATGATTCATTTTATAGAATTGAATTTTAAATTTTATTTAATTTTAAATAATTTAAATTTAAATCACTATCCTTATAAGGTCAGTGGCTACAGTTTGAAGATATAGCTCCATACAATAAAGTATGTTCACTGTTATGTTCCCATGCATTACAATCATTGGAGCATAACAGTAACTGATATTTGTTCCTGCTATGGCTGCTGGGAATAATTCCAACAGTGGACATTTTGTAGCCACTGCTTGCCAAGCACTATGATAAGTTCTGAAAGCTTTGAAGATGAATGTCTGTTCAGAGATACACTCTAATCTAAAAGTAACTCAAGATATAACACATTTCTTAAATGCACAAAATGTGACAAGCCATGAAAAGTTCTAGTCTATCAAGGAGCCTCAGTTTACTAAAATATTTTCCTAACAGAATATATGATGTACATTGTCAAAACTTTAAACAGGATCAAAATTAACCCTGCAAATTTGGAATGAAGAGTTTTAATATAGGCAGATATTTAGATCTACAGCTTCATCTTTTTCCCCTATTAGATGACATATGAATAAAAATTACCACAGACTACTAATTCAGTAAAAAAGCATTGGCTATACTGTATTTGCCATGATTGGTTTCATTTTAATGATCACTCATCACCCAAAAGTGTCTATATCAGACCAATTTTCACTGTAATTTACACTATATTCAATCAGAGTACAAGACTGTTCTTGCTTTTCCATTCTGAGAAAAAAAGAATGGCACATTTAAACAAAACTTGATGAACCTTAGAAGATATTTAAACAAAAGTAAGAAAACAGACAAAAGAGAAAACTCTACCACGAAAAGGTGAATATGATTTTATAATGTTTTACAAAATGAGGAAATTAGGCCAGGGATTGAGAAACAAAACTTCACTGGGGAATGATTGAATTTATTTTCCAGCTCTGTCACTTCTTAAGGTCTTTGTCTTCTGACAGGTTCTGGTTCTTTCTATGCTCTAGTTTCCCCATCTGTGAACTGAAAGCAACTAGTGTCCACCACCTAAGGTTACAATCATTAAATTTTATATGTCCACTAAATATAAAATAGTACCAAGCAGCTAGTGTTAAATCAAGATTAGCTGTATGATTATTAGTTATATCAAGGTGATAAGAATCTTGTCTCTAGGGGGGAGGAGCCAAAGATGGCTGATCAGTGAACAACAAAATACAAAGCCTCCTGGGAGAACTCATACACCAGAATAAAACATCCCGGAGAGATCCAGACAGAGGGAGATGGATCCTCTTGACACAGGAAGAAATTAAAACATAAAAATGCTCATCAAACACATTGGGACTACAATTGGAACAGTTAAAATTACAGGATACAGCATTTTCGCTGTGACCCGCCAAGTTTGTGCCAGCTTGAATTTACACCAGCTTGAATCTGCGCTGGCCAGCAGAGCCGCCCAAACAAGTTCTGGCCACCACTCACAGGAGCCACAGCAGCACTGAAGTCAGGAGTTGGTGAGCCCAACATAGAGAGCAGAGCTGGTGAAGGGACCTTCATTAATCCACTGTCAGTGCTGGGTGTGAGACCCCTCACACACAGTCAGGGCACGACCAAATGGGCAACATGTTGGAATCGGCACGAGGAGCCTGAACTGGGATCGACAGTGACTTTAGTTGTTATCTGCTTCCTCCCTAGAGCAGATTCGTGATTTTGCTTGGACTGGGTCGTGCCCCTGGCTGGGACCCAATGAGCCATCCCAAATCAATTCCCTATCACATACAAACCTGGTGAAGGCCCCTGAAGTTTGACTTGCCTGGTGGGGAGGGGCCAGCATATGCAGCCTCTGCTTACATCTTAGTGACAAGAGCAGGCAGGAGAGGATGGATTTCCCTCACCAACATACTTTGGAGGAAAACCATGGCCAACAGGGAAGGTGGCTGGGACTTCCACTGAACACCTATGTGGAGAAGGCCAGGACCATGACAGGAGAGAAAGGCAAGAAGAGGCCCTCAGCCCAGAACCCTGAGAATACTGAACCAGGAGAGGGAAAAACAAGGGAGACTGAGGGTGGCAAACATGCAACATCAGACATGGCTTCAATGGACATTAAGAGATATCTTTGGGACCTTGTAGATGAGCTCAAAACTGAAATATTAAATCAGGTAAAGCAAGATATGGGTAGAGTAATAAAAGAAATGCTAAGCATTTCTTACTTTCACTGCTCATTTGACCTGAACCTCACAACTTTGAAATGAAAATTAGCATATACATATAATAAGTTTTGATTGTAGGTGGATGGAGTTCTGCATCCACTCAGACATATAATAATCAAGATACCAGAAATTCAATATAAAAACAGAATGTTAAAAGCCATCAGAGAAAAGAAACAGATTACTTATAAAGGTAAGCTCATCAAGATCACAGCAGACTTCTCCACACAGACCATGAAATCAAGAAGAGCTTGGAGCGAAATATTCCAAACCCTGAAAGAAAAGAACCTCCAGCCCAGATTGATGTCACTAGACTGCAAAACTGTCACTGGAAATTAATGGAGAAACAAGATGCTTCCATGACAAAGTGGATCTGGGGGAGTTTGTGACCACCAATCCAACCCTACAGAGAATATTGAAGGAGATTCTAGAGAGAGAGAAAAAAATACGAAGATTTTAGGAACAGTGGCAGAAAGGCCTCAATGAATGGGGCAGGTAGTAGAATGAAGGAGAAAACTAGACAAAGGCAGAAAAATAACAGCAGAAATGAGGCAGAGAAGGATGGTTAGAATCTCTAACATAGATGGCCTTGATACACTATATTGTTAATAGTGCACCAGGATTTAGAACCCACATTACTCACACCACTCTGCTTAAATGTATTATATTCTGTTCCAGTCATTCTACCTGTACTAGATTTGAGGGCACAGACAGTTATCCTGAAAATAACAGGATATAGTACAGTAATCATGCTTAATAGGATATAGTACAGTAATCATGCTTAATTTCCTATTAACTTAATCTAAAGCTCTGTATAATCTACACTGTTTTACCATGACTGATCATAATCGAATCTGGTTTGTTAGATTGTTGTTTTGTATTGATAGATTTTATTCAAAGCTGTTACGATTGATAATATCAAATCTGAACATATAGGCAACTGCACTTAAGATGACAAGATTTACTGGACTATCCACTCTAGTTTGATTATTACCTGCCTTAGAAGTTTTATACTGTCTACAATGTTTTATTTTTACTAATATTTTTATGTACTTCTATATTCAGTTATACTGCTATATTCAATTATGCCTGATGAAATAGACAATTCTATTGAAGATAATAAGAAATAACAGTAATCATTGTAGATCACCTTGTACTGTGGTTTTATACAACTTTTTGGTTTCATATTTTTTTAGGAATTCGTTTTGTTTTGTCTTGCTAAGTTTTGTTTTTCCCTCTAATACAGAAAGGATAGAAATACATGTAGAGACTCATGCATGCGTAGCTGTTTACACTCTCACTGTTTGAATATCTACTTTGTGCGCTTTAATTTTGTAACTTGAACAACTATTTCTAAGAGGACAATATGTAATTTATCAACTAGTGATTTCTTACTGTTTATCTTTTTTTTTTGAAATTCTGTATTATCTCTATCCTTTACATGTTTTTTTCTCTTTAAATAAAAAAATGAAAAAAAAATAGAATCTTGTCTCTAAAGATTCTAGTTTATATGCAGCTTCCACAGGAAAGAAACCATCTGCTCTTAAGTTGGGATTTCATTTAGGACAGGGAGCTGTCTCAAGGTCTAGAGCACATTCAAAGAGGTAAAGCTGTCTTCATCTTGTTTCTCAAATTCTAGGATTTCTACTTGCTAATCTCTAAAGTTAACACTCTATGTTGTCATTTCTGTTACTATAACAATTACTGAAGAGGGAAAGTTTATTTTTAGGAGTCTCAGGCCATGATTGGTTGGTCCCATTGCTTTGGGTCGGTTATGAAGCAGCACACAGTGTGGGAAGCATTTGGTAGAAGAAACGCACTCAGCTCATGACCAGGCATGGAAAACAACAAAGAAGAAAAATGAGTCCCATATCCTCCTCAAGGATTCTCCCAAGGACCTAACTCCCCTTCCCCAGGACTGGCTCCTAAAGTTTTCACCACTTCTCCATAGTTCCAGGAGCTTTGGATTAAGCTTTTATCGTTTGGGCATTTGGATGCAATTCCAGAACCACACTATAGCACATTGCTAATAATAACCTTTTAAATATGTTTACTTCCCCTATTTTCTGAGATATATCTGAACTCTATTATCACTTTTAGTTAATCATATCAGGATATCCAGATAGCTGCCAAAAACAGTAAACACAAAATATAAGCCTCATAATTACTTTACACGGGTTGCAGATTTTACAATATAGTCACACTTTCACTGCTCATTTGACCTGAACCTCACAACTTTGAAATGAAAATTAGCATATACATATAATAAGTAAAGCTTAAAATCATAAGGACAGTAGATAAATACAGGGTTGGTATCAGAGTTATGAAACAAGATGTTCCAGTCTTGATTCTAATTCTTAAATGTCCAAAACTAGTGGGCTTTCTTTCTTTCTTTTTTCTTTCTTTCTTTCTTTTTTTTCTTTCCTTCTTTTTTTTGGTCTTTCTGGATTTTAAATATTTTGATAATGATAATGATATTTTCTTACTGGTAAAATAATTATTTTTGCTAGACTGCAGTACCACTCAATATATAAAACATTGTTTTGCTAAGTCCTAGAATTTCAATATATTCCACAAACTTTTCAGGAGTGAATAATATACATACATCTTACTGTTCTACAAAGAACATGAAGTTTTGTAGTTTAACTTCAGTAAACTTTGTTGTTTTTTTTTTTTGAAGAGTAGAATATATTTATTGAGAGAAAGCTTCTCTCTGAAGAGAGACAGAAGGGATCCCGAGAGGGTTACTCCAGTAAACTTTAAATAAAAATGATTTTAAAGACTATTACTTACATTTTACTTTTATTCTGACATCCTATTTATGTTATGGATCTATTGCCCCAAAAGATGATATTAATACTGGAACCCAGATGTGTATGCACTGGCTTCTATACCAACCATTGTTTTCTCTTTGGGAATAATTAATGTTCAGTGCTGCACTTCATAGTTACTATTCTCTCACAGACTCTTCCATCTCAGACTCTTTAATTAGGAACTTTACTTGAAAGAGGATGATAAAAGGCACAAGGAGATCTGATGTCAAGGCAAAGTACCTAACTGAAAAATATTCAAGCAAATTCCATATTTGTTAGCATAAAACTTCAAAGACTTAATGAAAAATTTCCAAGCTTCTAACTGTGTTCTTAAAAAAGCGAAATAACAACAACAACAATGTTAAAAAGGCACATTAATGAAGAAGTCTACAGGA
Organism: Hydrochoerus hydrochaeris; assembly: GCA_004027455.1. Classification (NCBI taxonomy): domain Eukaryota; kingdom Metazoa; phylum Chordata; class Mammalia; order Rodentia; family Hydrochaeridae; genus Hydrochoerus; species Hydrochoerus hydrochaeris. The sequence goes on along the minus strand of PVLA01006461.1, from coordinate 34,264 downwards.
TTCCCAGTTTCTTTTTTCTTTTTTTTTTTTTCCTCTTTGTTATTTCTTCCTGTGGGGGAAGACAATCATTCCTCAATAGAGTGATATTGTGAATAATTTCAGTAAAATCCTAAATATGCTACATATAAAGGTTTATTTAGTCAAAGTTTATGATATTGTGACACCATTTGTGAGCCACAGTACAGGACCTGGCTTTCAATGCATAAAGATATCTGGTTACCATGACTATAATTACCATAATTTTACACCTATTAATTTTGTCTGTAGAATTAATTTCCATAACTTATGACTTGAAACAAAAACATCAGCTTATTCCATAGTTTCCCAGACCAGAATTATTATAAACCTTGAAAATGCCAAATGTTACTATTTTTTTTTCTTTTTCTCTTTCAGAATCCCCCAAACTGGCTCCTTCTTATTAAAATTCAAACAGCTGTGAAATGACCAGGCTATTTGAAGATGAACAGAAATGTGAAGTGACCTTTCTCCATGCTGAACAAATAGAATATTATAAACATACTTTCCAGTTGAAGTTATACAAAGCAAATTAAGAAATACCTAGGGCTATAATTTACTACAAAAATGTTTCTTAAATTCCTGACAGCTTCATTTAACTGACTAATTAAATTTGCTCGTAGGCATCTAAGAGAAGGAGTCTAATAACTACACTGTCATCTTGGAAGAACATGAAAATTACTTTATTACCAGAAATATGTTTGTAATGGTCCATATTTCTTACTAAACATTTGACAAATACATGTAAGTAGTTATGCCTCGTTGTACCAGATGACAGTGCCAATTCTGTTAAAAGGTGATTAAAGGAAAATTTCACCAGTAATAACTTGGAACTGTAAATGTACAGTTTCTAAGCAGTTTGCCAAGGGGATTATTTAAAGCATATTTATGCACCAAGATAGTATGCATTTATTTATATTTTGTTTACTCATTTCATAGAAATCAATATATGTGGACAGACAACTTTGCAAATTTCCATGTTTGATTGGGTACAGCTCCCCAATCAAACATGGAACTCCCCAAGCCTGAACCAAAACAAATCCCACCCCCAGGAATTTGCATTATTTCCTAGATGAAGCCTGAGATGTTAGAAGAACTGAGAATTCAGAGTCCTTTCTATAAGCTTATACATTGAAAAACCTAATGGATTCTTTGATTTCCTTCTGAAAAAAACAAATATACCATCTCTTTCTTGAAGTATGTTGTAAGGCTGTGAAGGAAAATATTCAACTAGAGTTTTGCAAACAGTGTCTTCTATTGAAATTTATTATAAAATACCCTACAATCTTCTATGATTATACCCCAGAATCGTGGATACTGGTCAAAACACTGATTTTTCTCCTTTTGTTCTCCTTAGAAACAATCTGAGAGCTTGGCATACAAGATACAAAACACCTGACAACGCTTAATAATTACCTCCTTTCATTATGGATAATTGTGTTATTCATTTCACGGAAATGACATTTAAAAGAAAAATGTGAAATCTACAATTATATAATTATTTTGCCAAGTACTAATGTTTATGTGCTCTAAAAAAAACCAGACTAACTGAAAGTTTAAAATTTCACTGAAAGTATATAAAATTACCCACACTTCTTTTAGCTACTCTCTTCACTCCTATTAACCTGAAATCTCTTAGAAACCATGAAGTGCTATTTGCTCATCACAGAATGCCCCTCAGCTTATAGTATAGTTTCAGACACATGAGTGTCATTTGATATGCATTCACTAACTCTTGTTGGCTGCAAGAACTAAAATAAAACTAAATTAACAAAGTATGACTTTCAGGGAAGTTAGTAGATTATGACATTTAGAGAATGGGCAAGGCCACAAGAAAAATCCTCTGTTGTTTTTATTATACTGGTAATACTAAAAAATATTCCCTTGATTATAAACAATCAGTGTTCAAAGACAGACACGGTGATCCCAGCACTGAAAAGGCTGAGTGTGACGATTGCCACAAGTTCAAGACCAGTCTGGGCTACCTAGTGAGTTCAAGGTCAGGCTGGACTACATAACAAGAACATGCCTCAAAAAAAAAAAAAAAATCATTGTTCCAATGTGTAACAAAAGTGAGGAAATATTTCCTAATGCCAAAGTTTACACTCAAATGTGTAACAAAAGTGAGGAAATATTTCCTAATGCCAAAGTTTACACTATTATTAGTGCCAATAACCAGAGAAAATTAATCAAATGGACCTACAGTTCTGATTTCTCTCACTGAGCATAAAATTTAAATTGAAGTCACATATAGCCTCTTCTACCAACCCAACCATATTTCAACAAGCAAGTATGACTCTGTAGTACATGATAAAAACAATGCTTAATTAAATTAAATTTAATTTAATTTATGGAGTTCTTTCTTTTGTAGTACTAGAAACTGAACTCAAGGTCACAAGCATGCTACATCCACTGAGCTACATTTCCAGGAATTTTATGGTTTATTTTTAAAAACAGTCTTCCTGAATTTCCCAGGCTATTCTTGAACATACAGTTCTCCTGTCTCAGCCTCCATGGTAGTTGAGATTATAGACATGTGCCACTATTCCCAGCAGGAAACCATTTTTGCCATGTTTTCATTTTGACATCTACTAACTGCAAACCACCACAAATACATCTGTAGTAATCTCAGGGGAGGTTTACTTAGCTTATCACAAGACATATATCAAAGTATCCCCAAAAGGTATAACCAGGAATAGACTGGGGAGGATGGAGAACCTACCATACATTACCTGTGTTCATTTTCGTGATTTAAGGCGAGTTTAGGGAAGTGGATGTCAGTCTTGAATGAGGTGACAGCGGGAATTGAAGGTAATTTGGTCACTGAGTGTCATGGTATTATTTTGCTTAGGAGGTCTGAATTTAAAGTAGGGGTATAGATTTGAAGGGTAAAGAAATAATGATCACTGAAATCAGCAACAAAAGGGCCTAACCAGTTAGTATTGTATATTTGGATTGTCTGCTGTACTTGGCTCTGTCTGGTTACAGAGTAATCTGTTATGGGTTTTATGTCTGCACCCCAAGTGTAGTTTTTTTTATATTCACTTTGGAACAGGACATCCTAACAGAGAACTTCAGGCAGCCAGTTTCTGATGTCATTTTTTAACTCTTCCAGAATACTAGTTATAGGGGTATTTGTAAGTATTATTTTTGTTTTTAAGTTATGGATTAATACTAGATAGATGATGCAGAATATCCTTCATCTAGACTAATTTATTTAAAACAAATTCACTTTTTTTCAGATTTTCCCTTCATCCAGCCAGTCTAGAAAATCTTCTGCATGGAGCAATGAGCTCTTCCTATGGCATAATTTAAATCGGAATCCTTGTAGCAGAAGTGTGATGTGAGAAGTGGATAATCTGCTCGCTATTCATCCTGTGAACTTCTCCTTCATATGCAATTCCACAAAGACTCATCACAACGACAGTTCATCCAGCCTTGTTCATTATCCATCTCATGTTGTACTGTATAATTTTTCTTGATGTAATAAGCCCTTTATCTTAGAAAAGTGAAAGAAAAGAAAAAGGAACAGGCTGCATAATGTGACTACAATACTGAAGATTGACTTTTAAACACAACTGGGCCTCAGAACTCAAATGTTAACCTCAGTTTCTTTCTGTATCATTTTCTCTACTTTTGTCTGATTCTATTTTTCTCATCGTGGCTTTAGGTAAGTTCACTTCTGCAAGAAATCTAGATGGTAGCTTGATCGGTCTGTTCTAAATTTAAGTAACACATCAGGGGCTCTTGGTGTCCTGCCTGTACCCTCTTGACACTCACTGCTTAGACACACAGCAATGATATCTCACTACCAGCATCTATGGTCTCTCCAGTTGGGAGCTTCCTCCGGGATGTAGGAGGGAGGTAAGCTGATGCCCCTGGAGCAGCCCTCAACTTACGTATCCTCTTGATAATTTTCCAGAATTACCCAGTGGGATTGAACCCAAGAACCCAGGGTAATAACCTCCTCATTAGCACACCCACAGCAACCTGTTTTCCTTCCCTGACCATGGTTTGTTCCCTCTCCATGTTACTCTGGGTCACATCCCTGCTTATTCAAACCTTGTTTCAAGGCCCCCCCTTTATAGGAAAATAAAACAAATCAAGCAGCCCTAAAAGGAAATTCTTTTATCTTCTAGATACTAGGAAAACTCTAGATAACTTTAGAATTTGGTCCCAAGTCATACACCATCTGTTTGCCTAAGGAAAGAAACATGAATGTATTTCATGCATAAATAGATGCACCTATTATTGAAAAGGTACAACTGTTAAGCAGGTAAAATGCTTTATTTCCATTAACTTTGAAATACATCATACATAAAAACATCATATGAGCTAAATGATAAGGAACTTTTACTTACAGGTCCCAACAAACACCAAGTACATTGTTGTTTACCTCTCCATACTCTGCTGTTTAAAGTAGGAGCCTGAGCCTGGAGGTATCAATTATAAACAATTGTACACTATTAATTAATGCTTGTTCCCTGATATTTAATTAAATCCCTTTAGAAAACTGATTAACAAAGTTTAATAACTTTGTGAAATAAAGATTTTGTTATTAATAATAAGAAAAAATATGAGACATTAAAGAAAGTCAAATCAGAAACAATGTCAAGAATTCAAGTTTAAAATTTTACATATATAATATATAATATGCATTAATGTATAATACTTTATATATAATATATATATATTATATATATATATATAATTACACATTAACCTATGAAAGGAAGGACACTTTTTAGTTAGAGGGGTCATGGGAAATTCTAGACCAAAGAATGCATATTTTAACATTGGCGTAAAGAATTAGTTGTCTTGACCCTGCAGACTAACTAGAACGGGTCTTCCAGATAACTGAGGTAGACACAAGATGAACAAATTCCGCATCAAGTGTGCACACACATCACATCTACTAGTTCATGGATTCTCAGGTATGGGCTATTGATCAGGTTACAAGAGCTGCAAAGATTATGACTTCATTACCCCACTAACAATAGCAAACAACCAATAAACTCAAAAACCCCTCAGTGCTAGCAGGAAAAGTACATAACACTTGGATAGTACAGGTCACCTAACACCTTTATGAGTAAATATTACTAAAAAAGGACAAAATAATCTTAGAATAAAAGAAAATGAAAATTATGCAAATGTATTGTATTGGATTTTCTTGTTCTACTCTTCAATCTCTGAATTCATAGGTAACATTTTTATTATCCTAAATAGACCCTGGAGGTTTCCATTTCTGCAACAATTTATGCTTTGCTCTCAGGTGAGTTTGAGAAAATCTGTTGGTCACCTTGATGGTTTTAGCTGTGCAAACATCAAAGGCTGGTAAGCCTACAATATGAATTCACAGCACCTTTCTTATAAATTAGAAAAAATTAAAGCAAAACTTCAACAAAATCCCAAAAGATAAACTGTTCTTTTCCTATAGTCCTGCAGGAAGATGATCAGAAGATAAAAGTAAAACAAATAAATACCAGTTTTGAAGAATTCAAATTTTTGGTAAGTTTCCAAATACTGTATTTGTTAGGTCACTGTTTCAGTGGATATAAAGCCTACTGAAAAATAGAAGAGAAACAAACCAAAAGATGAGAAAGTAAAGAATGATGGTGTTTTAGTCAGGCGTTGTGAGGAAAACAATCAGAATCAGCACATGGAATTTATACTATTATTTATGATGGTCACCCAGAGTTAACCCAAAAAAGTGCAGGAAATCTGTCCACAGCACTAAAGACATAAAATATTTAGCCAAGGGCCTGAATCCCACAGCAATGTCTTACATGAGTCCAGGTGAAGAGTTAGAGCCTATGACAGTGCCTCCCACGAGTCCATCTGAAGGTCTAGAGTCCGCAAGAAGAACTCATGCCAGCCTGTTTTATGGATCCTTGCTGGAAAGACCCAAAGGTCAGCGGTGGAAGCTAGAAAGTCTATGCCAACGGGATGAAGGAGCTGTGCTGATAGATTGCTGGTTCCATACTGGAGCCAAGAAGTCACGCTCAAAACAAAGACCAGGGCTGTCCTAAAAAGCACCATAGCCATCCTCAGCTACATGGAGGCCCCGAGTTCCTCTGAAGATAAGCACAGTTGAATACATGCCAGGAAGCCAGTGTGATGAGTTCATCCTGGAGATTAAGCTGCACACGTCTTCCCCTCCGGAGCCAGGAAGCGATGCTCAACGTAAGGACTAGAGCTCCCCCAAAGTGAACCACAGCCACTGTGACCAACATGGTCCCAAGCTCCTCTGATGACAATGGCTGAACTCACACTGGGGAAGCTAGTCATGAGGAACTCCAGGAAACAAACAGCTCAAACAGCAACACATAGGAGAACCCACAACGCCTCCTTCTCCTTCTCCTTCTCCTTCTCCACATCTCCATTTATGCTGGCGACTTTCCTCAGATGGAACATCTACACTCAGCACCATGCTGATTTAATACAGCTGGCTTTAAATTGACCATCAGTTTTTAATCCATAACAGACAGGAATTCTCTGTTGTAGGGAGAAGTAAACTGCTTTCACTCCCTTGAAAAGACTGAGGAAAGTGCAGCCCCTGGGAGTTGTGGAAATGTACACAGCAGGGAAAGGTGTGATCTCAGCTGGCAGGTCTCCAGCTATAAAATCGAAGAGTTGGATAAGGAGGTCTTCAAAGTTTCCTTTGACCCTAATATTATTTTTCCATGCTTTTTTTAGACTAATAGGAATTTAAAGTAAAATATACAATAAAATAAAAATATGCTCCATAAAACGATTCTGTCTAATGAATCAATTGAAAGTTCATCACAGGAAACATACTTGATGCTCTGCACCATCTGAAGAAATGAACAGTATTTTGGTCTTGCTTTAGAGAGGCTTTGAAGGAGAAAGCATCTGGACCTGGGTCACCATGACATTACACTTCCATGCAGTGTCTCTACCCCTGCTCCCAAATGCTGGGCTTTTAAGAGCAACTAAAAAGGAAAAAAGGGATTATTTTCTTGCAAACAGAGCATGTAAGAAAACTGAGACTAGTAACAGCAGAGTGCTGTCAGGACCTCAGCACAGATCTAAAATAGAGCCTAAACTAATTTAATGATCGCTTCATCTTGACTATTTTTCATAAGCAAAATTTGAGGTTTTACTTTATATCTGTTTCTGTGTTTCACAGATATATTTAAAAGATTAGAAAGACAATGTGTGAAAGGCCTTGGCCGCTCTAAGGGAGAAACACACAAGCATAATGCTGTTTTTAATCATGATTATGTTGCATTTTATTTGTGCCTGGCGACTCCATTTGACTCATAAACTTAACATTCCAGCAGTAAAAACAAATGTGCTTTTTCCTTACAAAGCATTTCATATCTTCTTAGGGAAGGCAAGATTGGCTATTAGACTTTCAGGAGGTATATCTGCATGTGATTTCTGGTCTTTTTAGCTGAAGAAGCTGTTTGAACTTCTGTTTTGAGATTTTATTTCTGTCACTTAAAATTCATTTCAATTAAGACTTATTAAGCAGCATCAATCATTATTGTACTTTACTTGCAGGTTTCAGAAAAGAACATTAAAAGTGTAAAAAAATGGAATGATCAATAAAAACATTTTGTATCTTTTTCAAATTTCTACTGTTAACATATGTCAGTTAATAAATATAAAATACTGCCAAAGTTATTTGCTGTTCACAATTAAAACATGCAACTAAATTTTTATGTCATAAAGAGTTTGAACAATAACTACTCTTACACACTTTATTTTGCATCTGAAGTTTCAACTTTGTGGCTGTGTATGGTAAAGTCAATTGGCAGTAACAATAGTAGCAGGCACTATTGCCAGACACTATTTTAATAGTTTTTTTTTTTTTACTATTTTCCAGGCAGTTGTATTAACTAATTTAACTACCCTAAAAATTTTGAGTGAAGTACTATTGTTATTTTTTTAAGAAAAATATGCCATGAACTCTGAGGAATAACTTGAGTTCTTGTAAAACTGCAGTGAGTTTTCTATGCAAAATACCTGAGTTGACCTGCTTGCTAAGAAGGATTGTCCCACGACCTAAGAGACTCCAGTGCAGAGTTGCTTGGCCCTGTTACCTTTAAGCCTGTGCTGAGGCAGCATATGGTGGAGGAGACATGGCGTAGGAGTCTGCTCCTGGGTGATGACTAGACAGCAAAGCAAAAGGAAAGTAGAAGTTGGACCCCTAAACCCTCTTATAGGGCACGATTTCAATGACCCAAATTCTTTTGGCTATGTGCTACTTTTTAATGGTCCCATCATCTCTCAGTACTGTCATGGAGTGGGGACAAATCCTTAACACTAACCGTAGCACAACTGGGATGTGAATGTAGCCAATCTGACTCGAGTCCATGCGCTTAATACACCTGTATCCAGGGTTAATTTCCCAAGAGACTTCACTGATGTTTTGGGACTTTTAATTGTGTAAAAATTCGTGATTTATTACCATTCTAATCTACTATGTTACATTCCTATATAGTATCAAATAATTCTACATCACGGTGAGGAGTCGGAGCATGGTAACTGGAATAAGTTGGAAGACACCGTTTAAATTCTGGAACTCTTCTCTTTCTCTTTATTTTTAAATTTTATTTAATATTTTAACTGATGGATTGTCTTATCTCCATTCATATTGATGGAGTATGAGGGAATGTTTTGATACATGCATACACTGTGCAGTGTTTAAATTAGGTTAAACACCCATCTCCCCAAACATTGATTTTTTTTTACAGTGAACACTTCCAAAATTCTCTTTTAGTGTTTTGAAATCTTTAGCACACATTGTCATCTGTAATTATCCTACTGTACTGTAGCGTAGCAGAAGTTATTGCTGCTATATAACTCTAGCTAGATCTTGGTATCTTTTGTTCAGTTTTTCCCCATGGTTCTCTCTCTCCTTCTCTGTTCATGTCTGGTAACCAGAGTTTTACTCAAATTGTAGGAGATCAACTTTTTATAGTTTATAAATACATGTGAGCACATAGTGTTTATATTTCTGTGCTTGATTTATTCATTCACAAAAAGCAGCAAAATCCCTTTCTTGAGACAGCAAGGTGCAGCTGGTTTGGATCGTTATGCTAACTGGTACCACTGTTTACATAACCTCTTGCATAGAAAAGGTTATTTACTCACCTTGGGCAAGGCAAAAACTTCTAGGATCCACCTACAATAAGGCTTTTGTGAAAAGATTAAATGCAGATTTTACAATTTTGATTTCAAATTATTTAGCTTCTCTAAAAATAATTGATGTAAATATATGTAATTTAGTGGACAAATAAGTTCCATTGCTATAATTCAAAGAAAACACAGATTGACAATTCCATTGATTTGTTTTGGCTTTTAGTATGGATCATACCCTTCTTTTTTTCTTCCTTTTTCTTTCTTGGTTCTCTTCCCTCCCTCCCTTTCTCCTTAGTCTTCTTTTTTTCCTACATGAACTGGGGAATCCTTGTGATAATGAATAACAGGGCTATGGAAGCAACTTTCTGTAATTCACTGTTCTCTGGCATATTTTCTGTGCTCAATTAGATCCATGTTATGGTAGGAAAGGAAAGAAGCTCATAGATTCTCCAGGTATATATGGAACACTATATTTCAGTTTAAAAAAGTTATATTAATAGAAAATTTTAAATCATTCAAGTTTTCACAGTGACAGTATCACACCTACAGAACCAAGTATTGAGATATATAGTGTTTTACTGTTTTTGTTGTTGTTGTTATTTTTGGTACTGGGGATTGAATTTACAACCTGGTGCTTGCAAGCAGGCATTTACACCACTGAGCTAAACCCCCAACCCTATAATGTTTTAAAAATGGATCAGAAATATCATTATATTATCTGTGGAGTCATTGATAAATGACATATTTAGAAATTACTTTGTCTTCCTATAAAACTTATACATCTCACAACACTTTCATAGACTTTGTGGACTGCAACCAAGTGAAATAGGTAGAAATATTCTCTTTTTTAGAAGTGGAAACTAAGGTTCAAATAAACTGAATATTTTACTATGCCATTTAATACCACAGTAGAACTAAGATCTTAACCAAGATAATTTGTTTTAAACTTAATTTTTTATATTCCACTATAGTGGTGAAAAACAATGTCTACTACATAATACCCTAATGATAGAAAAACATTTTGAGGAGCAAGTTCAATAAAATAAGCTTTAATTCATGATTCATTAGGGAAAAATATTTGCAGATGCAATGGTAAAACCATGCTTGAGAATATATATTTATTTCTCTAAAATGTCCAAATACATGGTTCAGAAGTTTAATATTAGATTAGTTTCTAAACCAAATATCTATTAACACAGTGTTTCACTCATCAGTTGAATGTGTCGTGATACACTATGAACCTATCATTAGCTCTACAATAGAACAAGGATACTAAATTGTTGCTGTGGTTGAAATAGATAATATTGCTAGGAAGAATGTCCAGATTTATTAAAGATAGACATATTTTAATTGATGATATCTTTGTTCCCTCTTTGCTGTAGGCCATATGCTACAACAGAAAGAATTTTCATTTGAGACAAAAAGGTTTGGAATTGCATTTCTATTCCTCTACCTACCATCTGCATGATACTAATCAAGCCACCGTGATGGACTTCTCTAATGCTTGATCAACAGTTTAACAGAATTTCTTCATCACTGTCTATTGCCAGATTCCTCACAGCTTCGCTTGCCTGCCAAGATCTCTCATCTTCTTTGCTTGATCCATCACCAATTTTTTCCTCTGGACCTGTGCTTGTGCTTAATCCTGAGTTACCATCATTTCCAGCCTAAATGATGCCAGTTAAACCTCAAGTGACAGTGCTGCAGGATTAGAAATGATGGACTCTGGTCAACAGTATGAATGGCTCGACCATTATTCTGCCAATAACTTATGGCAAAACTTGGATATCGTCTCTTTTCTAGGCCCCCACTTCTGACTCCTCCACACTTCTCCATTTTTGCTCTTCTCTCTTGCTCTCTGGGAGCATGGAGCACAGATTCATGTTCCTCAGAACTCTTGGCCATCGGTCTTGGCAAGCTCTGTGTTACTGCATTTCATCATAATCAGGCAACAGCTCAGAAACATACTTCAAAACTCTATTTTTGATAAGGAGATCTTATGAAGACTTTAAAACCTTCAAATTGAATTTTTTTTGTCTTTTATGAGACAGAGTCTCACTATGCCATTCAGGCTAGCCTTGAACTCACTGTGTAGCCCAGGCTGGCCATGAACTCGCAGCAACCCTCTTGCCTCAGCCAACAAGCACTGGGATTAGAGGCAGGTACCATTACACCCAGCTCAAACTGAATGAACAGAATTTTTTTTTTTGTTCAACTCTTATTGAACAAACCAGATTTCAAGCTTGCAAACATAGATACATTCAGTCATCACAATAATTATTTTTGTCTCTCCCACAAAAGGTCTTGCAGTTCTTCCCAATCACTTTTGTCCTGTTTGGTATATTTTCTGTAGGTTGCCATCATGCACTTTCCCTAAAAGGCTCAATTCTCAGAGCTGTATCATTAGGTTGTTTGGCTATCTGGATTTGTGCTGGGTTTGGTCACTGGACATTTCCACTGGGAGAAATTCAACATGGAGAGAATAGAGAAACTGAGGTATTTGTAACTCTGTCTTCAGAAGGCAGAGCACAGTCAGAAGCTGCATCACTCTGCTTAGGAAGTCCAATGGTTTCACATTAGTTCTTCCTATGTCATTAAAACTACTTTGAATTATTTCTCTTCCTGTTTTTGCTAGTCCCACTTTGATATCCTTAATCACCCCACACTTTAGTAAAGCGGTAAATTCTTTTTAGTTACTTCTTTTGAATGTGTTGCCATTTCTCCTGGGACCTGACGAATATGATCTCCCTGTATTAGGTTTTAACATTCAGTGCTCAGCCTCCTTTATGGAACTGTTTGGTCCCTGAATGGAGTGGGAAGACAAAACTGATAGAAACAGTTTATGACTCCTCGATCAGGATATTAAAACGCAATTTCTAGCTTAAGACAGCCATAGCTTTTAGATATAGAAAGATCTATAAAAACAGTAAAATTTAATAGAACATTTTATGTTCTTTAATAATATTTAAGACAATTCTATAAGATGAAGAGATATTTGAGGTGAAAGAACCTCCTTCTTTGTTCCATTTATTTTATAATAGAGTTTTAAAGATCTTATTCAATACAATTTAGAAATTCTCTGCTTGAAAACTTGGTCTGTGTTACGGTTTGGAGAGTCTAATGATTTTAAGTTTTCCTGTTCCCTCTAACTCCTTTTGAAGGTGTATCATTAATCCATCATTTGCATATATTTTTTTCTTATATAATAGATGAACAGCACATGGAACTTTTAGAAAATCAGGTGAAATCTCACATTAAAGTTTCAGAAGAGGCATACTTGCCCTTACTAGTAATTTGCAAGAAAACATTTACTTCAGAATATAACAGTCACCATATGGAAAATTTTTCCTGCCATCTACTCAAAAATTTCAGATTTAGAACTATTTGTCTTGACTTCATTGTATTAATTTTAATATTAATCTATAGCATGAGCTTTGGTCATTATGTAACATCTATGTTTTCCTGCTTTTTTGAAAAAGTATTCCATTAGGTGTCTAAATCATAATATTCTCAGCTATTATATGGCTGTTACAGTAGAGGGGCCTGGTTCTCCTTCCTTCTGAGCTCATTGCTAGTGTACATTCACTCAGACTCTTTTGATTAATTACAGCAATTTGACAGGATTCCAGTTCATTCTGAGAGTAAAACTATGATGTCATTCTCAATCTTGATGTGCAAAATCTTGGAACCATGCATTCTTTATGTTCTTTCCTTTTTTTTGACTAAATCATATGTAAATAAATGCCTGAGTAGGAATGTCATATGCGAAAGGTAGTACAGTCAATTTCTATATGGTTTCAGCTAATAAGTACTTTTGGTCTCTTTGTTACAAAGGTTAACTTATCTTCTCTAACACAGATGCTACAACAAAAAAATTCCCTTTTAATTTTTGTAAATTGGTTTATCATTCATGTAGTGAATTTGCTTTATTATATATTAAATAAATGTCACGTTTTATTTCCTGTTTCATAAATAAATCTAGTTTACAAGCACATTTAATAATCAAAGATGACTCAAAAACTTTAATCCATTCTTTCAGGCTTTTGGCATGAGCAAAGACATTTTTTTTTTGTCCATTTTGCTAATGGATGGAGAAGACAAAATTAATCAAATAATGGAAAAATGCATGCATGTTTATAACCAGATATAACTATTTTAAAAACAAAAATGAATATAAGCCACCAAAATTGAAGAACTTGGCTTGGTCTAGGGGTGATTCTTTGCTAAAGTGATATTTGAGATGAAATCGGAAGGAGGCTGAGGATGAAACTTGGAAAACAAGGATGGAGATGGCGCCTCAGGCAGTAGAAACACTAGATCCCCGGACACTGATGACGGAGGCAGCACACCAGGGCTTGGGGGAAGCTACTTTGCCTGGAGACAAGCATGTCGTGGGGAATAAATTAAAGCCAAAATAGATACGGGGATCCAGAGCACACAAAACTTCCTAGGCAACGTCTCCAACACCCACTCACTTCTTTGGTCACTCAGACATGGCTCCCACCATAATCAGAGCACTGGCCTTAAGAGTCAGTACTCACTATGGATTCTCATGATTACTTTGAGCCCCCATTCTTTGTAGTTCTTCCTTTTCCACTAGAATCCTTAGGTCACTCTCTTTTCTTTTATCTTTAACATTATTTCCGTTTATTTTCCCAGCTATTATTCCAGTCCAAGTTTTGCTCTTCCAGACCTTAGCACTACCCTATAAGGAAATAAAGTCATCTATTTCCTCTTTCCTTGGAAGGAGCTGTGTGGCTGCCTGAACAAGACTGACACTGCTTGATTTTCAGTGCTAATTCATAAAAGGCGATACGATTCCACCTGACTCTTGCTCTTAATGTGATCACTTCTAGGTCCAGCCATTGTGTTATGTATGATTCGTGGAAAGTCTTCCTATCTGTATTTTATTCAGAAATCCAAGCTGAGGTTTCTACACTCATTACCGATCACCAGACATGCAAGGGAACAAACACACAAAAAATTCCAGCTTCTGTGTTTCAAGCTATTCCCCAAAGGATGACTAGTAAAACAAAAATAAGTGATCCCTAGGAGTCAAAGACAAACTGCAGACACGGGCAAAATAATATTTTTCATTATTCTACTAAGTTTGGGCTCAAGTTTTTTTTTCTTTTACATAGAAATAAGTAGTCAGAATGAATACATTTATTTCTGTTGCCACTGTTAAGTAGTTTGCTTTAATGTGATATTGTGTGAAGCATTTTTGTCCTATATGAGGTTTTATAGGTTTAAATTGTTACTCTATTACTTTCTAACTAGATAAAAGAATGTGTGTTAGAAAACCCCATTTTCTTTGTAAAATTGGGAGAAGTATGGTAAATATCGTACAGTGTTATTTCATGACTAAATTATATAATTACATAAAATATTTATTATAGCACATGCTATATGTTTCTTAAATGTGTGTTTTCATTTTAACTTTGAAACTTTGAACTTTTCTAACATTATTCCCATGATTCTATGACATGTCTTGATATTGTTTTCCAGAATTCTCACCTATACCCTATGCTTCAAGTATGACTTTTTTTCCAAGTGACATTTTATTTCTTTGTCTTACATAAAATATTAGGTTATGTTTGAAACAAGTTGCACACTATAGCTTTTGAAATTTTCTCACATGCTTCAATATTTACTTCCCCTGTTTTCAGCGTGTGGTTAGTATTGCATAAAAATAAGGAATCAGATCTTGGAGTAGTCTAAAATGTTTGAGTCCCCTTACAGTTACATGACTTCCTAGTAGAATGAGAACCATAGAAAATATGAGTCCAGAGAGAATAAAGCAATACCCAAGGAAAATCCATTTCCTGATAAAATTTTAGGGAAACGGAAGACATATCTTGAAACGAGGTAAAATTTGGAGAATTACAAAAGGCAAAAATTAGTACTACTATTTAGAATGGTTGAAATGGTCATGTTATTTTTTAAATATTATAAAAACTATATTTATTTTTTTTATTTTGTTAGTTTAACTTTGATTAGTGTATATTACTTTTATAAAATATTTGGTTTCAAAAAACTTGACATTTTCATATACACAACAATGCATTCTGCTTGTATCCACCCCTGGCACCCCAAACATCCCTCTGCTTGCTCTCCTCCTTCTTTTACTCTAACAGTCTACCTTCTACTTTCATGTCTGTTTCATTTTATCTTGCTTTGCTTTTTCTTTGTTTATTTTGTTTTGTTTTTAAATATAATATTATTAGGGAAATTATGTTACACTCATCCTCCTAGGCCTGGTTTTACTTTTGCTTCACATGATTTTTACATTTCCTACAACATGATTCTTTTCATTTTCCTACAGTATGATTTCATTTGCTTTTTACTGCTGGACATTATTTTATTGCTTATAAATACCATATTTTCTTTATTAATTCACCTGGACCCTTTATATTGGCTATTTAGAACTGTACTGTGATAAACATGAATATACAGGTACTCTGTAGTATGCAGACTTTAATTTCTTCCTTATATACCAAGAAATAGTGTGAGTTGGTTACATGTATAGGTAGCTCTCTTTTAAAGAATCTCTGTACTGGTTTCCATATTGGTTATACTAATTTATATTCCCACTTATGGTATAGAAAGGTATTATTTTTCTACACATTCTCAATCACTTTTATTATTGCTTATATTTGTTTTTTAAAAAATAACATATTGTTCTTTTAGAAATAGTTGTTCAAGTTACAAAATTCAAGCACACAAACTAGACACTCAAGCAGTGAGACTGCAAAAAATCTGTTCAACAATCCACCAAGAACTTAGAAATATGGTTATCAATCCTACACACTTAAATATACATGCAATTATATCTTTAATAGCACTTCCTATTTCCTCTTTTTTTACAATAGAAATTATACATTTTTAAAATTTTATTTAAAGAGAAGGAAAAAAAGCAAAACAGAAAAAAAGGTAGCAACAATACAGATTTCTAAAACAAAGAAAAAAAGGAAAAAGAGAAAAAACCCACTAAGAAATCACTAGTTTATAAATTACATATTGTTATCTTGGATATAGTTGTTCAAGTTTCAAACTTAAAGGATACATAGTAGACATTCAATCAGTGAGACTGCAAACAGTTCTGCTCAAAGATCCAACAAAGATTCAGCAATATGGTCATATATTTTACAC
This sequence comes from Hydrochoerus hydrochaeris, assembly GCA_004027455.1. Lineage (NCBI taxonomy): Eukaryota > Metazoa > Chordata > Mammalia > Rodentia > Hydrochaeridae > Hydrochoerus > Hydrochoerus hydrochaeris. The sequence continues at coordinate 17,986 of PVLA01006461.1, read as the reverse complement.
ACTCAAACATACATGCAGTTATATTCTTTAGAGCACTTTTTTCCCTCTCTTTTTTACAATAGCAATTACACATTTTTGTTTTATTACACTTATAGTTCTTATTTACTATTTATACTAGAGACACAATGTGATATTTATAAATGTGATTATTTATGTCACTAATGAGGATAGTCTCAGGTTGTCTCCATTTACCTATGAAGGGCTCAAGATCATCCTTTTTTATAGTTGAATAATATTCCATTGTATAAAAATGCCACATCTTTTTCATTCACTCTGCAGTTGATGGGTGTCTTGGTTGTTTCCAAGATTTAGCTATCATGAATTGTGCTGCTATGAACATGGGTGCATATATATATCACTGTGATATGAACTTTTCAGTTCTTCTGGGAAAATACCCAGGAGGGGAATAGCTGGATTGAATGGGGCTTCCAATCCTATCTTCTGAGAATTCTCCATATAGATTTCCATAGTGGTTGCACCAGTCTACATTCCCAAAAACAGTGGAGCAGTGTCCCTTTTTCACCGCAGCCTCGCCAACATTTGTTAACAGTTAATTTCTTGATGGCAGCTATTGTTTCCGGAGTGAGGTGAAGTCTCAATGTTATTTTAATTTGCATTTCTTGAATGACCAGTGATGGTGAACATTTCTTCATGTATTTATTTGCCATTTGTATATCTTTCTCTAAGAACTGTGTGTTCATCTCAGATGCCCATTTTTGGAGAGGGTCTTTGAATTTGGGGGCCTTTTTTCAATTCTTCATATGTTCTGGATATAAGTCTTTTGTCTGAGGGACTGCTGGCTAAAATTCTTTCCCACCCAGTGGGTTTTCTTTTCATTCTGTTGGTGATTTCTTTTGAAGTGCAGAAACTTTTCAATAATATGAGATCCCAATGGTTGATTCTTTGAAGTGTTTTGTTCATAAATTCTCTGCGTACCCCTATATCTCCAAGATTTCTATCTACCTTGTCTTCCAGTAGATTCAGTGTTTCAGTTTTGATATTTAGGTCCCTTATCAATTTAGACTTTAGTTTTGTGCATGGTGATAGGCTTGGATCTAGTTTGTCTTCAGCATGTGGAGAGCCAATTTTTCCAACACCATTTATTAAAGAGACTATCCTTCTTAAAGTGGGCATATTTAGCCCCTTTGTCAAATATTGGGTGGCTGAGTAAAATTTTAGTTGTGCTTACATCATCTAATCTGGTCCATTGATCCTCAGGTCTATTTCTTTGCCAGTACCATGCTGATTTTATCACTGTGGCTTTATAGTACTGTTTCAAGTCAAGAATTGAGATGCGTCCTGCCTTTCTTTTGTTGTTCAGAATTGCCTTTGCTATTCTAGGTTTCTTCTGTTTCCAAATGAATTTTAGGAGTGTTTTCTCTAGAGCTGTGAGGTATGTCAATGGTATTTTGATTGGGATGGCATTAAATCTGTATAACTGTTTTGGGAGTATGGCCATTTTCACAATGTTGGTTCTTCCTAACCAAGAGCAAGGAATATCCTTCCATTTTCTAATATCCTCTTCAATCTCCTTTTTCAGCATAGTATAATTTTCAGCATATAGGTCTTTTACATTTTTAGTTAGGTTGATTCTTAAGGAATTCATTTTTATATGTTATTGTAAAGGGCAATATTTCCATAATTTCTCAGTGAGATTTTTGTTTATGTATAGGAATGCTATTGATTTTTAAGCATTGACTTTGTATCCAGCTACATGGCTGAACTTGTTTATTACCTCTGGTAGTCTTTTAATGAAGTCCTTTTTGGGTCTTCTATATAGAGTATCATATCATCTGCAAATAGTGATAATTTAACTTCTTCCTTTCCTATCTTTACTCCTTTTATTTCTCTCTCTAGTCTGATTACCCTAGCTAGTGTTTCCAGAACTAAATTTAAAAGGAGTGGTGATAGTGGACATCCTTGTCTTGTTCCTGATTTTAAAGTTAAAGCTTTCAGTTTTTGTCCATTTAGTATAATGTTGGCTGTTGGTTTGTCATAGATGGCCTTTATAAGGTTAAGGGAGACACTGTGTACTCCGAATTTCTGAAGGTTTTTTTATCATGAACATGTGTTGGGCTTTGTCGAAAGTTTTTCTTCATATGTTGAGAAGACCATATGATTTTTTTTTGGTTCTGTTGATGTGGTGTATTACATTTATTGATTTGTGTATGTTAAACCATCCCTGCATTCCTGGAATGAACCCCACTTGGTCATGATGTATAACCTTCTCGATGATTTGCTAAATTCTATTTGCCAGTATTTTTTTGAGAATCTTTGCATCAATGTTCATTAGTGAGATTGGCCTATAGTTCTCAGTTATGGTGGGTCTTTCTCTGGTTTTTGTATGAGAGTAATACTTGCTGGCAGGAATGATTTAGGGAGGATCGCTTTCTTTTCAATTTCATTGAAGAGTTTAAGGAGTATTGGCATCAAATCTTCTCTAAATTTGTTATAGAATTCAGCTGTGAATCCATCAGGACCTGGGCTTTTCTTTGTTGGTAAGTTTTTAATTAAGTTTTCAATTTTAATAGCTGACATTGGGTTGTTCAAAATTGCTATATCTTCTTGGTTGAGCTTTGGTAGTTCATATGTTTCTAGAATTCTGTCCATTTCCTCTGTGATTTCCACTCTATGTGGGTAGAGATATTCAAAATAGGTATTCATGAGCTTTTGAATTTCCATGGGAAGTGTAGGAATTTCCCCCTTTTTAGTTCTTATTGTGTGAATTTGGGTTTTTTCCTTCTTTCTCTTGATAAGGTTAGGTAGGGGTTTGTCCATTTTGTTTATTCTCTCAAAAAAACAGCTTTTGGTTCATTACTTCTTTGTATTTTTTTTTTTAGTTTCAATTGCATTGATTTCTGCTCTGATCTTTACAATTTCTTCTATGAGCTTTGGGTTTAGCTTGCTCTTCTTTTTCTAGAAGCTTGAGATGGAGCATTAGGTTGTTTATTTGTGCTCATTGTTTTCTTGACATGACAATTTATTGGTATACATTTCCCTCTTAAGACTGCTTTCACTGCATCCCACAGATTACAGTATGCTGTTTCTGTATTTTCATTGAAATGTAGGTATTGCTTTATTTCTTCTTTGATTTCATCTGTAACCCACTGGTTGTTCAAAAGGTTGTTATTTAATTTCCATGTATTTATGCAGGTTTTGAAATTTCTTTTGCCATTAATTTCCAATTTCAGTGCACTATGGTCAGATATTAGACATGGTATGATTTCAATACCTTTGCGTTTACTTAAGAATGTTTTATGGGATATTACATGGTCTATTTTGGAGAATGTCCCATGTGCAGCTGAGAAGAATGTGTATTCTGATGTGGTTGGGTGGAGCACTCTGTAAACATCTACTAAGTCCAATTGCTCACAGGTATGATTCTGTTCTGTTATTTCTTTGCTTTTTGTCTAGTTGATCTGTCTCTTTGTGACAGTAGGCTATTAAGATCTTCTGTTATAATTGTGTTCCTGGGTATTTGTTTTTCACATCCAATAGTCTCTTGTCTTACATAATTGGGTGCTCCTGTATTTGGTGCATATATGTTTATAATTGCTAGTTCTTCTCTTGAATTTTTCCACTAACAAGTATGTAGTGACCTTCTCTATCTCTTTCAATCATTTTAGGTTTGAAGTTCACATTGTCTCCAAATAAAATAGCTACCCCTGCTTTTTTCTGGGTTCCTGTTGCATGGAATACTGTTTTCCATCCTTTGACTTTTAATCTATGATTTAATGTATGAGTTTCCTTTTGACTCAGATGTGTTTCTTGTATACAACATGTGGCGGGATCCTGTTTCTTGATCCATTCTGTCAATCTATTTCTTTTTATAGGTGAATTGAGGCCATTTGTATTTATGGATATCACTGATATGTACTGCCTCAGCTTTGCAATGTTATGTTTCAGTTTTTCTTTCTGCTTTTCCATTTATTTAATTGCTTATTCTAGGGGTGGTTTCTTTCTGTTGTTGTTTTGGGGATTGTGGTCATTTTTATGTCTGTCTAATATGTCTTTCAGTACTCTTTCTAGGGTTGGTTTGGTGGACCTGAATTTCTCCAGTTGTTCTTTGTCATGGAAGTATCTTGTTTCTCCATTAAATTTGAATGAGTTTTGCTGTGTACATCAGTCTGGGTTGAAGGTTGTTTTCTTTCAGGGCTTGAAATACCTCACTCCAAGCTCTTCTTGACTTGAGAGTTTGTGCTGGACAGTCTGCCAGTTGAGCTGTGTCGAGCTGTGTCTTTTCTCTGACAGCCTTTAGTATTCTGTTTTTATGCTGTATGTCTGAGATCTTAATTATTATGTGTCTGGGTGTGGATTTATGTTGACTGTGACTGTTTGGTGTTCTGTATGCCTCACTTATCTGCATATCAAATTCTTTCCCCATGTTTGGGAAACTTTCTGCTATTATTTCTGTAAATACTTTACATACGTTGTTTGCCTGGACTCCTGTGTCTTTGCTAATGCCCATTATTCTTATATTGTTGCTCTTGGTATCATCATGAAGCTTCCAGATTGTCATTTCATGCTGCTTTGTTATTTTTAAAAGTTCTATCCTTTCCTCATCACTAACTGTGATCCTGTCCTCAAAGTCCAAAATCCTATTCTCATCTTCCTTTAGGCAGTTTTGCATGCTTTCAATAGAATTTTTTGTTTCTTGGATATCTCTTTGAGTTTGTTTCCATGATTTCTGCTTGTTTTCTATATTGTTTATTCAAGGTTCCAATCAATTTCCCATGCTCATGTACTTTTTTCTCTATCCCTTCTCTAGCTGCATTCAACAACTCCTTTACTAAAGTTATTTCTCTCTTTACATGGGAGAGTACTTCTAATTTGACTTCCTCTATAGCCTAATGGAGTGGGGTTTTTTTTTTGTTTGTTTGTTTGTTTTTATTTCACTAGCTATCTTTTCAGAGATTCCCGGTGTGTTACTTTGGGGTCATCTGTTTCAATGTCTCCTATACTTGCTTCTGATGAACTATATATTTGAGATGCATTTTGCTTTTTTGTTTTGTCATTTTCACTCTGCCTGATGTTTTCTATGTGTAGGATGCTATCACACATACTCTTTTCAGACTCACCAAGGTCTTACAGTTAGTTGGAGGGGGCTTTACTACTGGCCCTATTTATCCCCTGTGTACCTCTATCTTAGGGTCATACTCACCACACTGACACAGTTAATCTGCAGTCCAAGGTTCACCGCCTGGGAGCGAATTTCCAAGTTTTTTTCACACTGACTGGAGCCTGCTGAGGTCTTCTGATGTTTCAGATGTGAGGGCAGATGTGCGGGCAGGCCCAGCAGAAGCAGTCCAGGGCAGTTTTCATCCTGGGGTGGGATTCTGAGATGTTCCCGGTGGTGGGTGGGCCCACAGTGGATGTTCCAGGAAGCTCACGCCTAATGCTGGCTTCTGTCATGTTCCCAGTGGCAGGGTGGGCCCACGGGGGAGGTTACAGGCAGTTTATACCTGATATGGGATTCCACTATGTTCCCGGTGGTGGCGCAGGCCCATGGGGGAGGTTCCCGGCAGTTTAGGCTTAGGACAGGCTTCCTCGATGTTCCCGGTGGCTTTTTATATTCTTGTTGATAGTCATTCTCACTGAAGAGAGATTAATCTAGAGGTAGTTTTGATTTCCACTTCCTTAATGGCTGAATATGTTTTAAAGTCATCTATACTTCTTTTGAGCAAAGTCTGATTAACTCATTTTCCCTTTTATTAATAGGACTATTGGTATTTTTCAGTGTCAAGATTCTGAGTCCTTTTTATCCACTAGGTAGTAATCCTTTTCAGAGGAGTACCTGGCAAAATTCTCTTCCATTTATAGGATATCACTTCATTCTGTTTATTATCTATTCCAAAATATGAAAGGTTTTTAGTTTGATCAAATCAAATTTGATGATTCTTGTCTTACATTCTTGAGCTTTTGGAATCCTATTCAGGATGTGTGCTTGTGATTTATGACTTTGAATTTTTCTTCATATTTCATAGCAGCAGTTTCAGAATTTTATGTCTTTTACTTAAGTTTTTGATCCATTTTGAATTAGTTTTTGTACTGGAGTAGAGATAGGGATTTAGTCTTATTTTCTGTTTACCTATAATCAAATAACTGTAGTTATATGAATTTATTTCTGTTCTCTGTGTCTGATTTTTTCCTCTTTGTTTTTACACCAATACCATACTGTTTTGTTTCTATGACTTGGTAGAATATTTTAAAATGGGTACTGTTACACCTCCAGTTTTCTCATTTTGCTCAGGTTTGCTTTTACTATACTGCACCTTTTGTATTTCTAAATGATTTCAGAGTTTTTTTAAAAAAATTCTAGTTATATGAAGAATATTATTGATATTTTCATGGGAATTACATTCAATCTGTATATCACTTTAGGTTGCATAGGTATTTTAACACTGTAAATTCTGTCAATCCATAAACACAGAAGATCATTCCATTTACTAGTGCCTTATTCAATTTCTTATTTCAGTTTTCTCCAGTTTTGATTGTGAATTACCTCTTTGGTTATGTGGACTTTACATGTTTTAAAGATATTATGTATGAAATTGTTTTCCTGACCTTTTTTCTCACCTAGATAATCTTGGGTGTACACAAAGCTTTCAAAGTGTTTTTTTTTTATTTAAAGAGAAAAAAAAAACAAAACAGAAAAAGGGTAGAAATAATACAGAATCTCAAAAAAAAGATAAACAGTAAGAAATCACTAGTTGACAAATTACATATTGTCCTTTTAGAAATAGTTGTTCAAGTTACAAAATTAAAGGGTACAAAGTGAACATTCAAACAGTGAGATTGCAAACAGATCTGTTCAACGATCCAACAAGAACTTAGAAATATGGTTATAAATCCTACACACTTAAATATACATGCAGTTCGAAGTGGTTTTTAGTGAGTGAGTGAGTTTGTTTTTAGTACTAGTGATTGAGCCCAGGGCCTTTAAACTGAGCTACATCCCTGGGATGGTTAACCTACTGGCTTGCTTTCTCTCTCTCTCTCTCTCTCTCTCTCTCTCTCTCTCTCTCTCTCTCTCTCTCTCTCTTCCTCTCTCTCCCTCTTCCTCTCTTTTTCCTTGTCTCCCTTCTTTCCTTCCTTCCTTCCTTCCTTCCTTCCTTCCTTCCTTCCTTCCTTCCTTCCTTCTTTTTCCCCCTATTCCCATTTAACAGACTGGAGCTGTGTGAATGCAAGTGCTGCTCTACCCTTTCTACTGCACTAGCTCAGCGATTTTATGTTTTCTCTCTCGGGGTTCTACTCAGTCCAGAAGATTTTAGTGACCTTTTATTTCCTTGTGTGCATATGAAGCCATCGCTATAGACAACTAGTTTCATGTCTTGTGGGTTGTTGAGATGCCCTGTCTACTCCTGGGTGCCCATCACCCTTTCTGTGCAGACGTAGGTGTGCAAAGTATCTAAGCAGACGCTTATACCTAAACATGCTAGCAGAAAGGAGAGCAAACAGACCACTGGTTTGGATTTCTTCTCCAAAGGTAGCCTTCCCTGAAAGTGGAGTCATGTTCATACTAAATTCCCACAATGGATTTAACAGCCATGGGTTTCTCCTGAGCTTACAGCTGCCAGTCCATGGTTTATCACTTGAGTTGCCCTTGGTGGACATACAGTAACGTTTTGACACATTGGGAGAGGGTTGGTGCTACGGGTTCTACTTTTCTCCATGTTGCTTTTTACTTCTCCAAGCTTTTTGCCTTTCTTTTGATTCCTTAATTGCTTTCTTGATTCCTCTATTTCTCCCGTTGGAATATCGATTCTCATTTTTAATTCTCTTCTCACCCACAGGCTATTTCTATTATACAATCTTACCCAGATCATTGAGGTCTTTTTTTAAACACTCAATATTGATAGCATTTGCTTGTGGATTTATCCACTAACTTACATGAAGTATTTGCCTCAAAGAAAACATTCAGTCCTTTATGAAATGAAAAATTTAACTTCTGAGGTGCATAAATAAATCTCTATATCTATGGTTGATTTCAGTGCAACTCTTTCTATCCTAGTGACCAAGAGCAACTTAATAGAACTGGCAAGTTGGAAATGTATATTAATAGCTGAATGAATTCCCAGAAAAGTGATGCAATAAGTGTTGTAGAAAAGTGATGTAATAATAATATCTGTGAAATTTTCCATACGTCATCTTGTCATGCATAGTTTTGAGCATCGCAGTTTGGTCCAGGGCTAAAAAGTCTAATACAATTCTTGTGGAATGCTTACTTTATGCTGGATACTGCTCTAAGCTCTTTAGGTAGTTTGTTTGTTTGTTTGTTTGTTTGTTTGTTTGATACCAGGAGTTGAACAGGATCTTGAACTTGCCAGGCAGGCACTTGTGTTGCTGAGCTATGTCCCCCTTCTCTAGCTAGTTTAAATTCATTAATTTTCAAAACAACATGCTAATGCTATTATAATAGCAAAGGAGAAACAGGCATATAAAGATTAAACATCTTTTCTATGCCTACCTAGGGATTAGAAGATGGGACGAAAACATTATCTGGTTCCAGAACCTGCTTCTCAACATCATGCCACTTAGTAAAACACTGGGGCTTTCCAACACAGTCTAATTTCTTAAGACTTGAGGGGAACCATCCCGATGACTCTCCTTGAAAAGAAGAGCATCCATATCCATTTTGGATAAACTTTTGGCCCTATCTCCAAGTATTGATATGTACAGAGCTGGCTAGGTTATTTCTGTGTCCCTTCAATTGGCTTTAAGAAATGTAAATTGGGCTAACTGAGGAGCTGATGTATAAACTCTGAAGCAAAGTGACAGGTCAGTATTATGCCACCCAGTGACTATCCAAATACATGGCTGAGCCAGGCGGGATGGAGAGCCCTGCTTCACACTGTTGCCTGGGACTGAACCTCGAGAAAAGAGGCTATGACTTCCCAAGGCAAATAGGATTATACTTCCCAAGGCAAAAAGGGTTATACATCAGAACTGAAGCACCAGCCCAAATTACTAGATACTACCTCAGTTGTGTTGTGCAGATTATTCTCTCTGCATTTCTCGCCCTCTGTATATCACAGAGGTGATCTCAGACCCTCTGCCTAGCCTGGCTCGCAGTAGTCACGGCAGTCCTGTATTCCCACCACTCTCACTGTCACTCATCCCTGAGCCACTCCCCTCAGGGAGAATTAATAAAACCCAGGCTGGGTTGGGGCCTTTGTTCTGGCAAACCACCATTGTGGCTGGACTTAGGACCCCTTGGCTCCCCATACCTGTGTATATGTCTTAGTGTTTATTCTCACCTTGGGTTGCACTGGAAGTGGTAGATTGGAATCAACCCATTAGAATTCCAATAACTTCTCCATGAAATCACAAATATATACCATCCAAGACAGCAATGAGGATGGGAAAGGGTTCTCTATAAGGAATGACAACCAAGGTCATCTGTGATTCATTTTTTGTACCTATCTAGCCATCCCCCTAATCATTCATAAAGTTGGCACCAACTAACCTAAAGAGTTGATTGTTTCCTAAATTTACACTGTATTTCTTTTTAATCTCACTACCACTTAAAAACTGTTAATATAGTTTGGTTTTATTTCTTCTTTTAGTTAACCAAAATTCTCACAATCATTCTCAGCTAATTATTGCCTTCTCCATGAATACTGTGATGATGAGCGGAGTGATGGCTTGATTGACTTTGGGGTCTCTGTCTGGATCCATAAATCTCTGTCTCTGGACTGTCCCCTGCTCTATTCTCCAGCTGCCACCTTTGGTAGATCTTGCCTTTCTGTCATGGCAGGTTGCTTTGCCATGGAGCCACAGGCTGAATCTTTCAAAATATGAGTCAAAGTAAACCTCTCCTCTTTTAAACTGTAGGAAGTCATGCATGTATCAAGCAAAGGGAAAACTATCTAATGCAAGTATTACCTGATCTAACCCTACTTAGGAAACATATGTGAATCATTTCTCTTTCTGCAGGAAGCACCCTTGCTATCGCTCTTGCATTCCCTTCAAAGACTATATCATAAGCTTCCTGAGAAGAGCAGTTGTGTGTCACTTCTCTCATTTCCCATAATGACTGACAGAAAGCATTAAAAAGTCATTATTCAAAAACTCTGCTTGTTTGAATTCAATTAAGCATATCATTCCCTGGATATCTGTACTACAGCAAATATTCTAAGCTATTATGTAAAATCATTATAAAAAACAGGTTAAAATATATTTTAACATGTTTTGATGTCCTAGTTATACAAGGAGTGATTGAAAACTATAGTAAATCTTTAATTTTAAGACAATTTATTACAGTAAAAAATGCACCTCCAATAGCCCCTGTTAAAATACTCTTTCTTGCTCCTAATATATTTATCAGCCTTATCATTTTCTGAAGCAGTTCTGAAGTTCTTTTTGTGTCTTCTCAAGCTTTGAGCATAAAAGAATTAAATGGTGTTATGTACATGTATCCCCTCCCCAAAATTACCAGCACTGGAAGCATGTATTAATAAAGTAAAATTGAAGAAGCAGAACCTATCTTCACCCCAGAAAATATATGATGTGCGCATGCTTCTGCTGCTTGTCATCCAACAGCAAGGCAGGTTCAGAAGAACGACAGTGTGTGCTCCTTCCTCTGATTCACTGGGTCTGGCACAGGGGGACTTCTGCCTCTTCTTAGGCTTCGAAATGACCCTGAGTTAATTCCAGTCATCAGGGAAAGCAGTACAACATGACTAAAGACATTCACTGAAGGATTTCAGAACTGCTTCAGGAAATGGCAAGAACAGTGGCTAGGTGAGGAGGATTATTCTGAGGGGGATTAATGGCAATGTGTCTTTTAATATAATGAGTTTTTAATTTAAACACACACTACTTTTCAATCACACCATGTATAGTATGTATGTAAGGTATATTAAATAATTAACCTCTAAAATTATCTTATGTGGTAAAATATGAATGATGATAATGTGTTCAATTAATTATCAAGGATAATATTACTAAAGGCCATGTTGAGCCAGTTGGTAGGCTGAAGGTTACAATGCTAGCTCATTAATCTAATAGGATTCTGGCATTCAGATAGGATAATCCGATCACAAAGAAAACATTCCGTGTTTAGTGTTTTCAGATTATTTTTCTCCATTCTTCATAATTAAGTACATGCAATGTAATGCATTATTCAAAATAGAGATGTCACAGTATACCCTTAAAAATAGCATAATAAATGTTCATCTCCTTGGTAGCACATTTGTGTTTTATGTACTCTGCACTGCAGACTAATACATCTCTGTCGCAAAGGTTTCAAGACGACAGTGACATTTTCCTCAGTTGGTATTTGAATTCTAACAATATCTAATTCCATAGCATTACATAATTTTCCTTGACGGTCCTCAGCCTTGTTTTTTTTTTATGGTATTTGAAAGATGTAATCAGAGCATTGTGTTCAATCTGTTTTCTTGTGTTCAATCTATTTATCACTCTATCTCTATCTCTCTGTCTCTTTCTGTATACTTTTCCTCCCTACTATCTCAATCTAAATATCAGTGAACTTGTGTAATTCAGCTTTAATTCAATTATATTAAGATATATAATTTGACTGGCTTAATATGCAATACACAAGAAAATGTCTAATTCAACAAACCCTAAAAATATTTCCTATGATAGAGACATGGGAGCAACTTAGGCTAGTATTTACAGAAACTAATTACACTATCATCCAAAAAAAAAAAAAAAGTCCCAAGGGTAAGGAAATACTTTGGGACTGAACCGTTTAACAGTAAAGGTGTCTGATTCTGTATGCTGAGAGCCTTGTATAAACTGGGTGCAGCAGGGAAGGATTGCTTAAGTTTAAGCTCCACAAAAGAGACCCCATGAATTTTCTCTAAAAGCACTTGCTGCTGTGTAAGAAGCACACATTTGGATCACTTTGAAGTGTTAGCCAATCAGTCCAAGCAAGTTTAGTTTTCTTAACCATATTTAATAAGATTTAAACCTAAAATATTTTTATGCAACACAATTCACCAACAAATTCTATAATTTATTCTTGCTCTTCTCTGGCATGAGTTGTCAATCTAACCTCTTTAAAGTGGATTTTGTATGGTGAGAAGCTGGTGTCTAATATCTTTGGCTTTAAGATGCCATATGCAAAGCCCTGAGATCATAATTGCAGAATTTCTAAACAAGAACTACTAGAGAAAAGGCCTCAAGCTGCCTGGAAACCTGCAAACTTTTCCCAAACCCTATATTCACTGTTAAGCACATTCCTGCTTCGGCTCTGATATAAACCCTTCTTAACCTGAAACTTGTATCTCTTGGTTTATAAACTTGATAGTCATACCTGATGACAGGCATTCTTTCTAAGCTGTCCTGGGTGTTCCATTTTATAATAGAATTGAATTCTCATACACTTTGGCTGTGGACCCAATTCATGGTACTTAAGAATCAAAATGCTTTTATTTTAAATTTTTAAACAAAGAATAGGATTATATTCCGTAGATATGTTTAATACTACACTGTTTACATTTCCATTTCTGGGAAGAGATTTAAAATCAATTCTAACAGCTGATGGAAATACATCATTCTGCCTGGAACTGAAAGATTTTATTGCGTTTTATCTCACAGACCAAGCAAGATGAAAGTTGGACTCCTTTTATTTTAATGATACCTATGTTGTACACATGTATTTTATGCATGCACATATGCATGAGCACACACTAGATTTATTAAATTAATAAATTACATATTTTCCTTTATAAATTGACAGAAGAATTATTCGAAAACATTCCTTAGACTGTACTAAGAGTTCAGTGTAGTACAAGCATTAAAATAAATAGTGCTTTGTCAATATATTCTAAATGAGGTTTAGAAACATCCATAAAAGTCCTTGATTAACTTAGGTACTGCTCCCACTCAATATAAACATGGCCTGTGGCTGTGTACTTTTTAAAGATCATTTACACTACTCAATAACATCTAAAGAATATTAATCAGGCTAAAATAAGAGATAGTAAGCTAAGGAAATTCAATATGAACATGTAGCAATATGAACTTTCTGACCTCTCTTTGTTGAACAGTGTTAAATCTATTACTTAGAGCCAGGAAACAAATATACAGGAAGGATTTGCTAAGGATGATCGGATTTTATAACAATCAGTGACAACGACAGGATCTTCTTGTGAATTTGAAAGTTGACTTTGAATTAAGATGAAATGCTCTAGATTATACATTAGATAAAGCTGCACATATTATTAATTTTAATTAGATCCTTTGCTTCTTTATGTTCTTTGATCTGAGCTAAGTAATTAAGCCCATTTTACTTTCTAATTGGATTTTAGTGCATGTCTTGCTAAATCCAAAGATAAGAAAATGTGCAGGCCCTAAATACATATTGCTGTGTCGTGTGTGTCCTATCCACAGAATTGTGCTCTGGGGATAAAGAATAACATATGAAAATTTATTGGTTTGTTTAAAATTAAAAAGTGACTTTTGCAAGTATATTATAAGACTTGATTTCTTATGTTTATGTATTGTGTCCACTGGTATGTGACTTTTCAAAGTGCAGCCATTTGTAATCTAGAAAAAGAAATTTTGTAGTGGAGGGAATTTGGAGAACACTGGTATGTAAAGCAAAATTCTGGGGTTCTGAAGATAAAGTCCGCTTAAGAAGAAAGGGGTTTCTACATCAGGCCAGACTCGGATTATGAATTTTGAAGCAGGTGTTTAATTTGGTGTTGCAGTTTCATCTTTAACCATTTTTCAGACAGTTGAAAACTTTTGACTGTCATGCTGAAGATGCCTTTTGGAATTAAAACAAGGATAATAGCAAAATTTGAACACTGACTGTATTCCTGTCACTGTGGTAAACAATTTACGTGAATCATCTAATTTAACCTTAATATCAACCAACTAGAACACATATTTCACATAAGTACCTTTTACAAAAAAGAAAATTAAAATGTAGAGACCTAACGTGGCTCAACCCTGTTAGTATGTGTCAGAGCGGAGGCCCAGGCTCATGTCTGTCTGTATGGCTTGGAATGCTATTTTTTCACTGTTAGTACTCTCTGCACCAATTATAATTTAGTCACAAGTGTTAGAAACCTCTTAAAGATTCCATTTTCTCCTCTATAAAGTGGAGCCTTCCGTGCCTCCTACTGCTAGTAGTAGTATCTACATTTGAATCATTCTTATTTTAAACAAATGATTACTGTAGCATTGTGAAACACAACAGCCTGGCTAATATATTTCTTCTTAAAGCACATTTATGTGGAAGAATTGTCTGCTTGAATTTAGTAGTATTTCTTCCATGCACTGATACCTTCCTAATAGGCATCCCAGTTCCTTTTGCCAACCTGTCAGCCAGAGAGATCTGATTTAAGTGTCACTCAAGTCATGCTGGTCCTGGGCATAACACATATCACAGTTTCCCACATCATATAAGATATAATTCAAAGTTTTCTGCACAATTGACAGGGCTTTCTGTAATCTAACACACAACCTGCCTGACTCTTTCCTGCCACTTACCTGCCCCCCCCATACATCATTCAGCCTATCAGGACCCTTGGGTGTCTCCTCAAATGCTGACAAATGTTCTTGGGTGTCAGAGATCTTGTGTTTATGATTCGTCCTTCGCCATTTGAATACATGTCATATGCCTTTATCTTATTCCACCTTCACTTCAAATATGGACTTTCCTGAATATATTTCTTGACCATCAATGCAAAATCATCTTGAAATAGCACAAACACTCCACTGACAACACCCTTTTCACTATCTGCCTTTTAATCTGCTTGATTTTTTTCTTTGTAAGATGTATTATATGTTTATTTGCCTAAATTACTATAGTTGATGTGATTGTCTTACTCCTACAAAAATGCCCTATATGACAGAACAAAGAAAAAGGACTTGATTTATCATATCTCTGAAACATCCCCAGAGAAGGAAATGAAGCACAACATGTTCCATGTTTTATAAAAAGAATGAATGAATGATGAACGAGGGAATAGTTGTATTAGTGTCCGTTATGTTAAAGATACAATTCTTACAAGATAATTTTGCTTTTGTATACATATTTTCCCAGGACCTTCCTGAACTTTACCATGTGACGTAAAATCTATAAAGACCAGATTGCCACACTACTAATAAATAATTTAAAATAAACCCGAGAAGAAGCTTTTCCTAACAAAGAAGCTCGAAGGAAAGGCTGCTGGGGGAACCTGGTTCTTCTTAAAAGATTTATTTCTCTAATCTCACAGCTAGACATGTTTAGAAATCTGCCCCAGGTTGTACTCCCATTTTAGGGCTGAATGCACGCTTTTGCTTTTTAATATGCCTGAAGATAGTTACCAGCAGTTTATATTTCTAACTAATACCAAAATCATGTCATAGTTCATGCACTAGATTACTTTGTACTTTATGGTTTTTATAATACTTTTTAATTAAAGTTTAATAGAGGGCTATTGAAAATTGTGTCATTTGCAACAGAGTGGATGAACCTGGAGGATATTACTTTAAGAGAAATAAATCTAGCACAGAAATGTAGGTATCATTTTGGAATCTGAATAATTTTACCTTAGAGAAATTGAATATAAAGTGCTGACTTCAGAAGTTTGTTTGGTTGGGAATGGGGGAAGGTTGGAAAGATATTAGTCAAAACATCCCAAATGCCAGGTTGAAAGGAGGAACTCATTTCAGAGATCAGTTGT
Source organism: Hydrochoerus hydrochaeris (assembly GCA_004027455.1). NCBI lineage: Eukaryota > Metazoa > Chordata > Mammalia > Rodentia > Hydrochaeridae > Hydrochoerus > Hydrochoerus hydrochaeris. The sequence goes on along the minus strand of PVLA01006461.1, from coordinate 2,336 downwards.
ACAACATGGTGACTCAGTCAACAATATATTATATTTTTGAAAAAGTTTGAGTTTGCATGTAAAGTGTCTTGCTATAAAAATGGTTGCTATCTGATGTAATACCTATGTCAATTAGCTAGACCTTATCAGTTTACAACATATATGCATTTTAAAACATGTACATAATCAATGAAGACAATTTATCTTCCAATTAAAAATTATCTTCCAATTAAAAAAATAACTAAAAAATGACAACATTTTTAGTGACCTAGTGTAGAAGTTTCTGATATTAAGAAAACCTGTTATTCTTGCATTTAAAGTTTAACTGAAATCTCACATCCAGGAACCCACAGCATGCTATGCACTGTAGAAATGCTAAAAATGCCATCTATGACTTGGGTGGGATCTATAAACCTAAGCAGCAATGAAATAAATATCAGCAGATATTAGATACATGTGCTACTGGCATTAAACGTATTTAGAAATTTCTTTGTATACTCAGTAGCTTTGCTCATCATGCTTTGTACTTGTTAAATTAAAACACCTTCCAAAATTTTGAAGTTAAAATAATGTTATAACTAGAGAAGTAGCGAGATCACAGTGAAGGTGGAAAAGTATGCAAAATTACAGGCTAGATAAAGAAGCAGAAGCTCTAATAGCAAGGACCAGAGAAACTTCCAGAGGTCTGTTTGCGGAGAAGGACACTGGGAAGTGGTGACAGAAGGAGAAAAGAGCAGAAGGAGTGTAGGATGAAACCCGACCTCATTGCTTCAGATCGTTCAGATTCTGGAGTATCAGGACACACTGAAGCCAGCACAAAAATTGAAACTTAATCCATTAACTGCTCAGTCTTCTCTATGGCCTATTCAGTGCTCACCTGGTTCTTTGGCAGATCATTTATTGCCTTAACTTTAATGAAGTACATACTTTTGTGGTCCGTGAAAATACCATCTAGGTTTAGTTATTTTTCGCTTGTTGCTGACACAAAATACCCAATACCCAAAGTTAAGGAAGAAAAGGTTTATTTAGCTCACAATATATGGAATTTCAGTCCTTAGTTGCCTAGCCCCTAGGAAGGGTGGCATGGCAGAGGGGCAACTGTTCATGGCAAAAGCAACAAGAGCAAAAAATGGAGGAAAAAGCCTCTTTTCCACCTCTTACACTGTATTTGGGTTACCTACTTTAGGTCAGATGTAGCACTCACACTGCCTTTTCCAGCACTAGATGAACCAATCACAAACTCTTGATTCAGCCACCTCTGAAAAGCTCAGCCCCAATGACCACATGAGACTCTGGGGGACATCCACACATAAATAATAACACCAACCCTTTCTTGAAAAATGCCTTTAGAGAGCCTTTCCCAGAAATAATAATGACTTTATAATCTACTGTATCTTCACACTCTGTACTTAATAAAGTGTGTGAAAATACTCAAAAACAAATATCAGATGACCAGGGATGCATCAGGACCTCAACAGGAAGATCATCAGTATCATATTCAGCATTCCTGAATGAAACTTACCTGTAAAAAAATTGAAGTTTGTGGCTACCAAATGAATCAAACTATTTCGGAAGTAGCATTGCTCTAGTATAACTACTTGGCAGATCTATGTTAACTAACCAATCATTTCATTTAAACTGATCTGGAAATGGGGAATATTTCTATCTTTATCTTCTCCATTAAAATATATAATTATTTTGCATTAAAGTAAAAATTTAATTGATTTATTTTCTTTAGGATTAATGTTTAACTCATTTTATAGACATGTGTAAATTTTTTTCAATGCATAATTACTATTCTTTAAACAGTGAGCATGATCTTTAATGCAAACAAATTGTACAAGTAACTAAGTAGCAGTGTTAGTAGGAAGCCACTAAAAGAAATCCACACAAATCTATTTCTGATTCAAAAGATGAGTTAGAAAAAAGAACATAACCTTCTTTCAATAAAAGTAGAGGCTATATCTTTTTTACTAGAAAAAAGCTATTTTCCTAATTATTTGACTTGGTTATTTTAACTCTTCCTTCCTGTACTCAGAAAAAATAAATAATAATATTTATAAAGTTCCAACACTGAGTAGGGGTTTTATCTTAGACTGATGAGGAAATCAGTCATAAAATAAAATATCTACAACATGTAGATGTGTGACAAAAGAATATAAGAGAACTTAGTGGAAGCATGCATCAGGCATAAGCTGCCTGGAACCTCACCCGAGAGCCTGCCCTGCCACCAGAAACATTGAAGAGGCCCCCCTCAGGCATAGGCTGCCTGGAACCTCACCTGTGGATGCACCCTGCCACCTGGAACATCTCGGAAGCCTGCCCAAAACTGAAAACTGCCCTGGACTGCTTCTGCT